>OFHS01000273.1:0-49752 GCA_900245855.1 Calvadosia cruxmelitensis
TAAAAATTTCGGCGGCTAACGCCGCCCAGGAATAGCATGACCTCCTTCAAAGTTGTAGCTTCGCTACTGAACAGGAATAATAACGGCCCTAAAACTGAACCTTGAGGAACTCCATTTGTGCAATGCTCAGAACTGGNCAAAGTCAAATGTCAAATTGGTGGTGCAATAACATTACGTCACTTCTTGACGTCACCGAGCGCCAACAGATAGTTTCCAGAGACCCCCAATAAATTAATGCTAATTCTGGCCCGGTTGAATCTGGTGATGGGCCTCCCTACTGAAGGCGTATAGGATAAAGCTGCATCTCCCTATGATCCACAAAAGTTGAAATCTGCGCTGGAAACCGACATCAATTGTATCATGTCATGGTTACGAGAGTGGTACAAGGATCGAATGGGGTTTGGGCGATCGNATGCTCAGAACTGGACAATGCATTCCCAACGCGAACCCTTTGAGTGCGACACGAGAGAAATGCTGTTACCCAGTTGTGTAATGCTCCTTTGATGCCATAAGCACTTTAAGCAGCTAGCTTCAGTAGCAGTTTGGGATGGGAAACGGAACCAAATGCTTTAGCAAGATCAATATAAATGACGTCAACACAATTCTTCGTATCAACTGCTACAGCCCAATCGGAGATAGTTGCAAGGAGTTGCGTAAAATGGATAATATGACTGGAAGATATGCAAATATCAATGCTGCAACATGGAACTAAATTTAAATTGTTTTTCAAAGCACTCCCACATCATTATTTCATTATGTACACTGTGCGGCTATTATAATTATATAGTTATTGCTTCTGTTTAATATTACTTGGGTTGATGATTTCTTTCTGGCCTAACGGATAGTTTCCAGAGACCCCCAATAAATTAATGCTAATTCTGGCCCGGTTGAATTCTGGCCTGGTGTTGGGCCTCCCTACTGACGTATAGGATAAAGCTGCATCTCCCTATGATCCACAAAAGTTGAAATCTGCGCTGGAAATCGACATCAATTGTATCATGTCATGGTTACGAGAGTGGTACAAGGATCGAATGGGGTTTGGGCGATCGTATAATTGTAAGTTTGGAGCGCTCGGCGGACACAACAGAGCCTTTGAGACGCGAGCATACACGAAGTCGTGTTTATTGCTGTGCTCTGGTCCGTAGATGGCGAGAGATGGCAAAGGGATTCATATGTCCCTGGTAGCCAGAGCTCTAGGCCTAGGACCAAGCGAGACAGCGAATACGACGAGAAAGAGAGAGAGAGAGTTACAAGCGACAGCAGTTATAATTATACGATTTACAAGCACAGGGAGACTAGACTGAAACGTGAAGAGATTCCCTATGACGCAAGGCCAGTACATGTTCACTTGTTCCTACCTTCCATTTAGCAATGCATTTAATTTTAACATATTAATACAATACTCTGCAGAAGGCATGTTGTCATGCACACGGTTACCATGCCACTTAGACACAATGCCCTAATTATCGTATTTCTCTGTTTCTATTTCATTTACTAATTGAGTCACATCAAACTTCTACTGATGTTGACTGATATTCCTATGTTTCACTGCATAAAATCACATTCACAACACTTGAACAGTACATTAGAAGAAGAGTTACAGTACCTTCCAAAATGTGTCTCGTATTAACGTTGCCTCTCTATCAATCACCCTGTCACGTTTACTGGACTCCCACAATGCTCTTCGTTCTCTTTCGACCCTCTCTGTCTCAAGATGGCGGTGAGTTTTTCACGTGTCGAGTTAGCAGAAATCCCGTCGAAAAACACCCCGAAAATGATTAGAAAGCTATATGCCTTAATCAATTCTGAAAATTTCATTCAACCTGTAAAACAGCAACAAACTTTATGATAAACCAAAGACGTTCTAAGTAACGGAATATTCGGATCGTAATGGCCCTAAAATAGTAAAATGGCCCTTCGAGCTTTCATGCGTCGGTAAAATTTCGTTCGCTGGAAATTTGGCATCAAATTGTTCTACCTCAGTTGTTTAAGTGAATCATTTCAATGCGGCATATTGAGCATTTGTATTTCGCTCTTAGATTGAGGGCGTGCAACGAAGTAGGAATGTTATTGGGAGATCTTTTTGCTAGTTGCTTCGCCCTGTTGGTCACAGGCAACAGCCAATGTCACTGTGACTTCATATATCGTGCTTTTGACTTCTTGATTCAGCCAACCAAAGATGAGAAGCAGCAGAAGGTCAACCCTATGCGCGAAGTGCGGATTCAGAAGTTGTGTTTGAACATTTGCGTCGGAGAAAGTGGTGATAGGTTGGTCCGTGCTGCCAAGGTCCTTGAGGCTCTCACTGGTCAAACCCCGGTCTACTCCAAAGGTTAGCAGCCCTCTTAGTCCGTACGACCGTACCCACATTTGCAGGAAACATCGAGTAAAGAAGATCGCAAAGTTTGTTCTCCAACTCGTAACAGCCTTTTCGATTTGTAGACTGATTTTGGAAATATTTTGCACTCAGTGAAACTGTTGATTGATTGGCCCACTGAGTCGACTATTCTGCCCTCGTGCTATTGGTTTGCGACTGATTAGAAACATCTACATTGTAAGCAAATCTAGCAAGTGCAGGCACCGATGGCAGGCTTAAGTTTGCTCCGAAGTTCATCACCAGCTTGAAAAGAATTCTCTGTGTGCTATTAAGGTCACTATTTTTCGAAAATGTAGCTGAGAAGCAGAATAACTTTTTGGAATTAAACTGAATATTTTCAGCTGATTAGCCTTTTATGTAAATTGTTTATGACCCGTTGTTCGTTGGTTTATAATTTTGTGAATCTTTGGCATACAATGCGTGGCTGCAAACACAAAGTCAATCACTCAAAGGAGATATCCAGCACCAAGGGTATTCTTTCCAATCTGGAATGAAATTTAATTGCTATGGCTTTGTTCTTTCTTCAGCTCGTTACACGGTCAGGTCATTTGGAATCAGGAGAAATGAGAAGATTTCTGTTCACTGCACTGTTCGTGGGCCAAAAGCCGAGGAGATCCTTGAGAAAGGCTTGAAGGTACAACCAACTACAATGTTTCCTTGGTTGTGTAGATCATGTTAAGCATGGTACGACGAAAGCCAGGATCCTGTAAGCTAACTGATAATCAGAAGGGGACAACAACTGACAAAACTAGTTTGAGGAAATATTAACGGATAAATCAATAATTTCAAGCAAATGCTACCAATAGTTGTGGTGCTGTATACACTGAGATATTTACATCGTGTTGATGAATGCCGCATTGTCGCACACTCAGCTGAGAGTGTCATCGTTACACAGGCTGACACTATTGGTGTTCCCTCGAAGGAAACTCATGACAGAAAGATATTGCCTGCAGGTAGCAGAGCAATGCACCATATCAACACAGGTTGCAAAATACAGTTGGGTGACAGCCCGTGTCCATTGCAGTACTTTGACAATGACCAAGGCAAGGAAGGAATTCATTATCATCATTATCCTGTTAGTTTAGTAGCGTGTCCTGTAAGTCTTTGGCTTATCTCCCCTGGGATCCTAATGCGAGGATAGACATTAGACAATGAAATTTAATGTCAAGGGTAGTGGCTGAAAATCAGTGCTGTAAAAGTTCCTCTTCTTATGTAACTAGTTACAAGTACAAGTACGTTTTGAAAAATAGTTAGTTCCAATTAAAATTACCTTTCCACAAATGTAACTAGTTGCAAGTAGAAGTTGCTGCTTTTCGAAAAGGAACTTCTGAGTAAAAGGTCCAAGTTCCAAAGTGCATTATCCAACGCGTGAGCGAGATTATGGCAAACAAAATGTTAATGAAGATAAAACAAAAACATGTTCTGCACAACATTTAATTAATCAACAGAGCCGTGTACACGATCTGCCAATAGTTGTAAAAAGTTGAAGGAATTTGACAATCAATCAATCATGGATATTGGGATGACTTGCAATTTATTGGAAGCCATTTACGATCACAAATCACTAGATTCAAACAGTGAAAAGGAACTTTTGCTGTTTGCAAACCAGAATGTACTCACTCCTTTACTTTTGTAACTAATTACACAAAAAGTTACATGCTGCAGAAAGGAATTCAATTACTGCTAAAGTTCCTTCAAATGTAACTAGTTGCTTGTAATTAGTTACATTTGTAACGAGTATTCACAGCTCTGCTGAAAATGCTGGCAGATGGCTTGGTTATTTTACGGTTTTTGCCTGAGAAATAAATTAATTGTTTCTATCTTGCATTTAGGTGCGTGAATACGAATTGAGGAAGGGAAATTTCTCTGCCACGGGAAATTTTGGGTTTGGCATCCAAGAGCACATCGATCTGGGTATCAAATATGACCCCAGCATCGGAATCTATGGAATGGATTTCTACGTAGTCATGAGTCGCCGTGGGTACCGTACCGCCTACCGCCGCCACAGAACAGCAAAAATTGGGTCAAAGCATAAGGTCACCAAGGATGAAGCTATGAAGTGGTTCCAGCAGAAGGTTGGTCCTGTTTGTTTCTTCATCTACTGTAAGAATCAAATAATGAAACAGCGCATGCGTTATCACTGCTTACTCTGCGGCGTCTGTGTTACAGTGTTGTGTGACAGTTGAGGAGAATTAGCGAGATGCTGTATTCTCTTTGGTAACTTGTGAAGTAATATGGTACTACGAAATAGCATAATTATTTTGGCTCAAAATTGGTTGATGCATCTGAAATTGAATCATGTGCAACAAAGCCTAACGCACACCCCGCAGCCAAGAAAAGGACAGTGCAACCATTGAAGTGACCGGAGAGACAGCTCTTGCAGAATCATAAACTTTAATTTAGCTTCAGTTGTACATAACTTCATGAGGATTTAGTATTATGTAATTGGGCAATGGACGCTACAGCTGCTTGCAGCCCTGCCCAAAGTTGAGAAAAAGGAGAGAGGAGAGTGCTCGGTTTTATTTTTTGATGAAAACGAATTTGGAAAATAGTTACAGCGATGCTTATTTTGGATTAAGTTTTTAAATACAAGGATCTTGCTATTGTACCTTCTCCGGTTGTGACGTTAGTGTTTGCACCAAGTGATGTCTATTTTGTGCACTGAATGAAAATTACATGAAGTCATTTGTAATTTGTAATCTCTGCCTTGAGTATACTGCACAACACCGCTGTGTGCTGCTTTATCCCAAAGCGATTCGTATTCCACCATTAGTGATCTGACGTCTTCCATTCAGTTGATTTGTTGTTGTTCTCTTGTAGTATGATGGCATTCTTCTTCCCGGCAAGTGATGCGTGACAAGGACCAACATTCAGTTGTCTTTGTAAATTTGAGTAATATCCAATAGATCTGTTGGTGATCTGTTGTCTCTTCTTTGCTTTCTGCCGTTCGTCTTGTCTCTTGTTTTAATGGGCAAGCGTCGTCCATGGCCCGCACACTTGCATCAGATGTACATGGATTCAATTGATAATCCAATCAAAAGTGGCTATTCGTCAATTTGCCAGATTGGAGTGAATATCCAATCCAGTAGAAATAGTTTTGTTAGATCGATACATCACGGAATGAATGTTCTTGAATCTTGATACTCTTTTCTCCTATGTGGAGACTTGGATGCCGCCGTGTACGTTACCAGCACCACAGGCAATTTGTTGTTCCGTGCAGCAGGGTGAATTTATAATCGCATGATTGGAAATAACATCGCTCTTTATGACCACTTATGATGATGATGATGATGATCATTGGATGAATTGAAACTGAGGCCCAGCCTCTTTCTGTTCCATTGGTGGGCAACTTCCAAACAGCAGCAACTTCGCAGTAAATGAACGTGCAGAAATGAAGAGGTAACTTAGGATGAATAAATCACTAACGCCTTTCCAGCGGACTGTCAGGGCAGCTGTGAGTAGATATCAATTGTTATCTGGAAGGATTGATGCTGCTGTCGGTATCTCAGAAGTTCACGAAGCGCAAGAAAGCGTCGAATTGGCAGAGGATAAATTTCTTGCGAAACGGAACGATGTCCATGCACTGAAGGTCAAACTGGAGTCAATTCGGGAAAAGCTGAGGGAAATTAGAAGCAAATTAGACAGATGCTCAAGGGAAGATGAAAGGTATCTGGTCTACGTAACCGAGGAACACAATTTTGTGAAAGAGGAGAGATCTATGAAGGGACTGCTTGAGATTGAAGAAGAAGGAGAAAGGGATCGTTTTGTTCTGTTTTCAACGGCGGTGCGAGTGTCTCACGAGAAGGAAAGAGCGAGGACAGAACGAACAAAATACTGGTCGCTCATCGGATCTGTCATTGGCACATTGACAGGTAATGAAGGCCTAGCATGTAATCGTAAGCCAAAATAAAATCCCCACCTTCGGTCCTTGTTGTAGGGCCTACATATCACTTTCCTTCAAAAGCATTTTTGTTTTTAAAAGCACTGAACTGCCTGTCTCAAATTAAAACTAATAACTTACTGTATCTAATCCTCAGGAGCTCCTGCAATAGCTTGCCAAGTCTGGTTTTGGCCGATATTGTGTGTTGTGTTTAAATGGAATACATCCGTACTCCGTAGTCTGATCGTCAACTTTCACCACCTGTACGCGTTGGACAAGTATAAATTTATCAACAAACTAAAATCAGAAATCAAATCTACCAAATTTGGTCGTTAATTAAATCACTAGTAACATTTTAAAAATACGATAGATATCAAGAAACGGTTATTTCTTGTTCTGTAAATAATGCTTATAGAAATGTTTGAAATGTAAAATCTAGCCTGTACTATCGTTTATATATCTTTAATAAAACTTCTATCATCATCATCATCATCATCATCATCGTTCGACTGTAAGCACATTCTGCACTGCATTGTAGGCCGACAGGGTTGTGACCAATGAATTCAGATTACATTTAAAGTAACGAAGTTGCTTGTAACCGTCACTTTTTCAGAAGAGGCCTCAATTGTAACTTAAGCCAATGAAATTAGATTAATATTTTCTTGTCAACGCCCGCATCTGACTTTGCCTCCGCATCAAAAAATTTCACTATTTAGAAAATATCATTATCCCATAATACTAAACGCGCTATGTTGTCTGTCGGTCTGTCTGTCTGTCTGTCTGTGGGTCTGTAAGTGCCCTCGAATTTCTCAAAACGCGTCCTCTGTTGAACTCTTCTCCGCCGACATCGCTACTTCTCCGTCCTTCCCTTTCACAAAAATCGCAATACGAAGGCCGTCTTAACCGAATGGGAGCAATCGCAGGCTCTCTTTCTCTACAGCAGCGTAGCTATTCGCATTTAAAATTCGACGTTTTCATCGCAGCTTCGCCATTTATTATTGCTTCGTGCGCGGAACAATGGTTTTGTCCTCACCTGATCAAGCTGCGAGACCGAAAGATGTCACCCTGGCTTCCGGTACGTCACGTTTCGGCGCAGACGTTTTGGCGCCTGATCGTTTTGACACCAAGACGTTTGGGCGCTGGCTAATCAGTACGAAAAGCTTAGGACAACTTAATTATAAATACAATACTGTGCAGTGGACATTACCTGCTACGAGGCAAAATAGAGAGAGAGAGAAAAGGCGGGCGAAGCCCGCCGTATAGGTGCGTTATCATTCGTCCATCTTATTCACCCTCAACCTGATAGACTAAGATGCATTATGCTGAGTCCTGCCGTTGGCCCCGGCGGCGTAGCCGCTAGTTTTCTGAATAAAAGGAGAACATTTAAATATCAATATCTCGTTTGTCGCAATAAGTTGTTTCTGACCAACTTTGGGTTGTGCCGTGTTGCCGTGTTGTCAGGGTTGAATTGACGACGGAAAGGAAAGGAGCAGACTAAAGTGAAAATGTGCCTATGATTAAAACTCCACAGGGTGCATTGTGTACAAAAGAGGACAGGGGTCTGAATGGTTAACATAATAAATTGATAATTGAAGTTATTCAAATAAATTTTCCTTTGGTGTTCTTTCACAAACGTTGTGTGGTTGCTTTTAATTTTGTCATGCACTACTGATGTCAATAAACATGTCTGATTCTGTTAGACACAATATACCAGGAACCATGATCTTATTTCAGCGCTACAAAAGTGATAGAAAGTGGTTTTGAAGGTGCGACGAAGCTCGAACGTTCCTTGGTAAAAACTAATGAATAATGAAACTATTAATCTAATTTCATTGGTCTTAGTTACTTTTCTGCAGGAAAAACTTCCTGATCCAGGGATTTTTTACAGCAAGGAAGCAGACTGCTGGCACTTGAAGGAGAACATTGTTCGAAGTTCCATCCTAGGACCATGTCTCTTCCTGCATTACATCTAGGATCTGCCAGACAACTTAAAATCAAGGATCGGCCATTTGCTGGTGACGACAACATCGCCTACCTCGCAACATCTTCAGAGGATGATGCCCGGGAACTGCAAAGCGACGTCAGCATGCAAGCTGAGAGAGTGGGCGAAGATTGGCAGATGGAGTTCCACCTTGACAATGTAAAGTGCCTAGAGTCACCAGGAAGCAAAATCCGACCAGCCATGCGTACCAACTCCAAGGCCATACACTGGAAAATGTTGCGTCTGCCAAATGCCTCTTGTAACAATTGCGAATAGTTTTAAGTTGGAATCGCACACTAATTCTATCACGTTAAAAGCTGATAAGGCCATCGGATTCCTCAAACACAATTTGTGAATGAACTTAGTGCCATTGAAGACTGTTGCCTAAAAGTCCTTTTCAAAACCTTTGATGGAGTACGCATCAACTGTCTGTCTGAGACCCTCACGCAAAAGAGAACACAATAGTTGATGGTTTCACCCGTGTTTTCAGGATTTGAAATCATTATTCAATGATGTAGCTATGATCAGCCATTGTCTGTGAATAAGACAGACCAATGCATTGCATTTGCATTGAGGTTTCTTACCAACCCCCTTGAGGGTCAATTGCAATTTAACCATCTCAACATTTGATTGCAGCGGATTTACTATGATAACACATCATCCTTCTTGTTGCAGGCTTTGCTCTCTCATCCATCCTAACTCATTATCGCTTTAAAAAGATTCAAGAATTAACCCCAAATGCTGAACTTAAGGAGTCGACAGACGAAATCAAGCAACAGCTAGAAAACCATTCAAAATTATTGCAGCAGTTTGCTACTTCAGAGAAGCCAGCTACCAAAACTGATGGTTTGCCTACCAAAAGCCAAATGGATGCTCTCGTCAAAATGATTAAGAGCCTGGAAAGCAGTCATGAGATGCGAACAAAGGAACTCGGCGAGAGAATATCAGAGACTATGCACAGCGCAAGCATAAATGCATGGGAGGTTGCAGCGAAACGGCAGAATAATAACGCATCATTAACTGTGGCTGATTATGAAAATTGGACACCAACGGAGGATCTTGCGATGGACAGCATGCCGTTACAGATGTATAATGCACTGTTGTCTCGCATCTCATTAGGCCTGTCTTTGTTCTCGCAGGGGCTTCTGGTATATCTTGTCATTACGGGTCGATAGGAGATAAAATTGTTAGATTTACGTTGCTATAGCAACATATGGTTATTACCGTACCTAGCTTTTTACAATTGATGCAGTTTAAACTTATTTATTTTTTTCCAATTTGAAATCTTATGAAGTCTCATCTGATCTCAAATTGTTGTTCAGCTTGCTGGCATTAGATCAGTGGCATAACTATGCCCTACGTCCCGCAAGGAAGGGGACATCAAATGAGTTCAGACAGAAATAATTAATATTGTTATTCATCATTGACTGTTTTCTGTGAAATTGTTCTATTTATTGCATCAAAATGCGAACAGAGACGTCCCTCGTATTTCTGTAATACTTGTGGTAATTTGTTCTTTTTAATACTAACATATTTTATAGCATCTAACATTGTTATCAAAAACACTTTGACAAAACCAACCACGATGAAGTGCCTCATTCAGTTACTGATATTTTAAATTATTGATTTTTATAAATGTTTTTATATCTGTAACAACTGGTTACTAACCAGACTTATAAAAGCCATCACTGCTTCCTATTTGGAAATTTGTAAAACACATCAGGCTCATTGATTGACATTGTGTGCTCAACTGAAAAAGCAAAATTCATGATTGAAAGCACTGCGGCATTATCTGATGGGATAATTACCAGGTTCGATTGTATTATCAAAGTTCATTGTAGACAATACTAAGAATGCAGTAGACAACAAAATGAACACGTTTAGGCTGTCGTTCTCATAGCCTCTCATACACGCACTGCAAGCTCAATTGAGGCACAGACAACAGAGTCAACATAAACAACTAGTCTGCAGTTCAAGAAATCTTTGTGCTTCCTCCAGATTATAATACAACACATCCCAACTGTAGCACAGCTATAAATTAAAGTTAAATAAGACAGGAGGAGCACATGTGTAGCACTTCCAGCGTCCTCTGTTAAAAACGTCATAAAAGGAATCTACTATAAGATATTCTATGCACAACAGTTGATCAATGATCTGAAAAGCATTAACATAAATAACCGGACAAGGCAGCATTCTCAGAGATGCTTGTTCGCATGCGTCATATCAGCCGGTTCCTTTGCAAGTACTTGACAAGCACAAGGTAAACAAAACGATATTGATTGGCCGCTTGTACAAGATGCATTCGCTGCGTTCGAAGTCTTGCTAATGTCATGCCAACATCAATCGGCTGACAAAATAGAAGATGAAAAACACCAAATGTCAATACAACTACTTGGAATGGACAAAAAGGCAGAAAGAATAATTCAGTGACTGCACTAAGTGTTGCACACCAGCCGGACTGCTATGTCGTTATATCTGCTGAAAATGTGTATCTGAATCACGTTAAGACTGCTCTCCATTTGAATCTGTGTTGGGAGATTGTGGAAACCAATACCTTCAACCTCTGTCTGTTTGTCAACATAGGGTACATGACTATAATTAATATTCATCACAACTGTCATGGGGTATAATGTCCATGCAAACTGCGTCATACATGTAGTGATGGGCCTGAGTGGGCAGTAGCAATGCTACATCTTTGCAATATGATCTATCAGCCTCATACAGACCCCCTGGCAACACTATTATGGTAATGAATCAATTGGTGATTTCAATTGAAGAAGAGTTGAAATTCTTCACCTGGTTGTTTTCAATGAGATTGATGATGACCTCGCATAATATCACAATGCCCGTGCGTCCAGCGCCAGCACTGCAGTGAATCACCGTCTGAGGATGTGCTAAATTAGAGATCTCTTTAGCACCCTTCTGCAATGAACGCATTTCCTCTAGGAACTCTGCAAGGCAACATCAAATAATCAACTGCGCTGTCCACTGGTTTCATAAATCAAAATAGAACAGGATCAATGATGGATAAATACTATAGCAACTGATTAATCGATCTAAACAGTCCATAAATATCAATGCATCGGAAGTATTACAGAGCCCTTTATTTCTAGGTCAAAAAATTACTCTCTGGTTCACTAAGTTACATTTTAACCTAATCTGAGCTTGTGATGGCTACAATGCATCTCGGTCTGGTAAGATGTCATGTCTACTAATGAAGTACAATGAAATCTGGTTAATCGGATTCCAGTTCAATGAATATTTAACAGATTGGAATAACTTTCCTAACGACAAATTATTTCTTTCATATAACATTCTGGTTATATAGGATATTGAATACATGTAATCGGATATTAAATACATGTAATCGGATATTTTTCAGCAGTCCCAAGACCAAGAGGCAGCAGATGACTTGGATATTTTGAATATTGGAGCCTGTTCATGTTGTAACAATTCTTCTTCTTAAACTTACGTCGCTTTGCATGCTGCCGTGTTGGTCTTAAATTCGAGTCAAATTATTCTCAACAGGGCAAGGGAAGTTTTTTTGTTGACCTACTTTTCTGCTATTTGTAAATATGTTTGGATTGTCAATCTTGTGATTTTGAATTGAATGCCTCCAGTGACTCAAAATACCATTGTTTGATAGATTTAGAATAATGGAGTATTCATATAAAATTACAAATTACTTTATATGATTTAAACAATGCTCAAAGCACAATGAACATTTCTGTGGTGATCTTACCAACGAAATCTCCAACGTTTTCTGGCACACCATTGTCAGGCCATTTGACATACTGCACTTGCACAACAACGCGAGCCTGAAATGTCCAAGCAGAATGCATTTGCTGAATATAGATCACCTCAACAAGCAACCTATAGTCATCAGCAACAAATCCAGCATCCTTTGCCATTCATAACAAGTTGACGCCTTGACGGATAAAAAGGCTTCTCATTGTCAACCGACATGAAATGCTTTGCAATATCAATAGACCACGGGCAGAGGGCAAAGATGGAGGTTTTCGTTTTAATTAACAGACATGTTGCTGCAGCATGATCGAAGTCACACAACTTTCATTTTACCCCGCACTGAATTTCCGCGAAAACGACATACACACTGCCAGAAGTGTTGCAGCCTATCCAATGCAATCACGTGAAACAGAAGGCACTTTCAAGGCTCTATCTGTAATGAACAAATTATAGGCCCTCCGTTAATTGCTATTAACCTTTGCATCATTTGATTTGTTTGTCTTTGTCTTTGTCAGTTTGAACGTGCGAGTGATTGATCCAACAGTCTTTGTGATATTATGCAAAGTCACAGAGAACTGAAAGCGAAATCCAGACAAGGAATAAATATTCATGAATAATTAACACTCATGCAGAAACTGTCATCTTTTGCAACATATGCAATACGCACATTTCCATATCGAGATTTCATTCCGACATCATCGCCAGGCCAGTACCTACTGCAGCGAATGCTGTCATTTTCCTAGAAGAGAAACCGTATTCCATGATCCTCAAGGATAAACGCCAGGACGACCAACAACAAGGACTAACCTAATTCAATGCAGGGGATAGTGCTTGCAAGGGATAATGATGGCCAGTCCGAAGAACACAAAAACAAAAGGATAAATCAAACAGACACAATCACCTCTTCTCTTGTAACCATAGCAACGACCGCAACATCCTGCTCCCATATCATCTGCCAAAAGTCATTGATGGTGTTGTCCAAGGGACCCTGCGTTGCTATGAATGACACCACCTTTGACCTTGTGATGTCCATCTGCAAATTGGAATTGACAATTCAATTCATTCTCCTTGCTTTCTAAATTGGTATTCCATCCATCATCAGATTAAGAAGCATAAGAATGCACGTGACATCTTCCCACGGCAAACGCAATGACGGCTCAATTACTCCATTGTAGTATCAATTCCTTCTTTATTCTGAAGTGCAATTTGCTTTCTCACCTTAATCAAACTGGCATTGATGTAGTCGTTGTGAAATGGATTCTTGTTTGAATCAAGGATGATGCGGTTCTCCTATGTAGAACATAAGAAAGACACAATTACATTAAAGCAGAGTGAATAATTGCCATAGGAACGAGAAATGATTAAGACGGACATAGGATCCAGGCTACTTTGTTGCAGTTGTGAAGCACACAACAGAACAGTCCTAGACTCTTAGGCCTAACGAGAGTCTACAAATCACAAAACTTACAAAATATCTTGTTATTCGACACAAGGTTCTATGGAACTTAGATTAGTCAGCAAGCACTGTCAATCATCAATCACCATAGGAGACGACGAGATGACTCATAATTATGACACAGCACTATCACGCAATTTCATCTGACCGTCAGTAGCTCATCTGTGGGTTCATATACAAAAGTAGATCTTTCCAGATGCTTAAACCGCAACCACATCAACCAACCTCATAAGGGATCACTTCCTTGCTGCGATTGCGCTCTGAATTGATACTCGCTGATGCAGTTGAGACATTGCAGCTCTGAAGGAAGACAAAATAATACATTTGCCAAAATGAGTACCTTCATATACGACAGAAGACCATCCCACATGCATGATCTGTGGGAGGGAGGCGGCCAAGTGAGATCAAATAAATTCAAATGAACAGCAGTTTGATCAGTGTTAATCAGATCACTCGCGACCACAACAGTATCTGATTGCAGCTTCCAGTAAGTATAACAACATGAAAGCATTCATTGTTTAATGATGCTGTTTGATTCATCAGGTTTGCTCATTTCTGGGCTGATATCGACGTATTTTGTATCAGTGCCGATATACTAAGAATCTGATACAATACAAAATGCATTGGAACCAACCTATTAAACATTAAGCCATAGTTCAATGAAACCAATTCGATTCCAACCGCAAAAAAATAGAAAGGAAAGTGTACAGATGCCTTGTGCAAAACTCCAAGCTCAATTTAGTTAACAACTAGGATGACAGAGTCATTGTATGGTGTGTTGTTGTGCTGTTCCATGGCTGTGATAGCACGGGTGGTCAGATGCAGGTACCAGCGCAAATAGCGTCATCATCAGTAATAATCAAGTGAGGCAATGGATTCAATGGCAAATCAAATGCCACTTATAGCAAACACTGGCTTTATACTATAGCTGTTATTTGACGTAAGCGCTCGTCCGCCGGTCGCTTCGCTTGCTTGTCGTTGAGGCTTCTGCCACTCTTAGAGCTTGTAGAGTTCCTGCGCTATCGTGAAGTGATGGTTTTGAGCATTGAGCATTGCGTACATAGCTATTATCCTGTTGGACTTATCGCACTTTCTGAGTACTGTTCCAGAGCATTTCCTTCTTCTCCTCCAACGTGTTCAAGTTCCTTGAATTATGCATGCTATGATGTTCGGATCAATTCCAAAATCAAAATAATTATTTGAAACCGCTTTTCTGTGCAATAGCGTCCTTAATTTATGGGCCGTGCTGTTTTCTTGCTAGAGCCTGCTTCGTACTATTTGCTCCCCTGCTCTTTGCCTCTCTAATGTTTATCACGATGAGTCAAGTGCTGGGTGAACGTTTGTTTTGGACTTTGGAGACACTTCTATTGTTCGCATTGTGCCAGGCCGTCTCGTTGCCATAGAGACATGACAATTAATTGCTTTCACAGCAGCACCATTTCATTTCTCCGAATCTCAGGACTTCACCGGAGTGAACAAGACATCTCTTGTCGTGACTTATCGTGATGTCTTCTATTTCCAAATCCCACAAGCAAGCAAACAAGGAATCACGACGACGTGCTAAATGAGCTGCGAACCACAATGCGGTCAAATACAAACGAAAGTGCTGCTCCGTCATCGAAGACGGCGAGAGAGGTGATCTTGAAACCAGCGCAACAAAATATACTAGTTGGCTTGATATATAAATCATTTTAAAATAGTTCTCGGCTAGCTACAATGTAGCAGACGTAGTCTCTATACATGCGGCATGAGTGTCATGAAATTGCTAAGCTATTGCTGTCCGCTGAGATTAATGATGAGCTGGCAAAGTGCGATGACCGGTTTTTCCACGTAGTAAGCTCTCTTGTGGAAACGACATGGGTTCTGTTTCTCCGCCCCTCTCACAACTTTCGTTTAACAACCATTGTTGATTGATTGCACAATAATTCTCAAACTTCAAGGAATCATAAAGGTACTAAATCTTGCTCAAATTGAACATTATCTTTGCAGAAGATATGTTCTGGATCATATCTATCGGTTTACGAAATAAAAAATTATCCGTCATAGACACTGTGAGGCTATGCCATTGCCATGACAACAATAATTACTCATTATAGATTAACAAGCTTACGCCTAAAAGGATGATTACATGTTGTTAGTAACTCACCAGTTTTCTAGTGAAGACTTGCTCAAATTCTGAATACATCTCGTTATCTTCAATAACACGCTCTAATTGCTTGAGCTAGAAGAAAGACAGACGAGCACCTTTCAATCCAACATACTACAACGTTTGTGGCGGAAACGATATGCAGCTCTGCATGAAACAGCAAGCACATTCTAATCAAGCAATGGTAAATAAATTGAAGGGAAGAATCCCACTTACAAGCTGGTCCCTTGTTGGAAAGTCAGTCTTGGTAAATCTTCTTCTTGAAGCAGGAGAAGGACTTCGAGATGAACGGTTCGAGTATCTTGCAAAGAGCGAAGACTGAGCAATTGGTTGAGTACGAGCATAGTCAATGCTGCCTTCGATGTCGGAATCAGAACTATTGTAGCCGCTAGATGCTGCAGTGACTCTAAATGAAGATAAATCCAATTTAGAATCTTATCAATCTAATCAGCCAAGAAAACATTCCCACCATATGTGCAGTAGCTACATTGAAAACTGGGCAATTGTTCATGTTTCCAAAAGAATCAAGTTCTTCACATGATTTCAATTTGTCTCCTTCTGTTGGTATTCATTTATAAGCAAAATCTGATCTCAATGGTACCTTCATCTTGCCAACATTAGTTTGCCACAGTAGGCCTAGTATTGCAAGTTTCCACATTATAGAAGCAACTTTGTATTCCAGTAGAAGGGCAAGATGCTTACCTACTGCCAACGCTCGATCCTATGCTGCCAGTCACAGAGGTCCGCCCTCCATCTGATGGCGCAGCAAAGCCATTTTGACCAGCGCCGTTTGTACTTCGAAATGAGCCAAAGTCAACAAATGCGGCATTGTAAATACCAACAACTGGTGGACCTATAGAAGCCAAACAAAGTCAGCATGATATGTTTAATGTGCATGGAATTAACTATTCATGATCACAGTAGAACTCATTGAAATAGCACTCACCAAAATCAGCTTCATCTCGAGGCTAAAATATATAAAATCAAGATGATCAAATTTCAGCAAACAAGAACAAATAACAACAAGAACAATGAAATGCTTTCAAATTAATTCAAGCTACAGTACTTGTAACACTCCACAAGTAAAAACCTGAAAATGAAGAACCTGTTAACCTCAAATTTGTCATTCATACACCCTAGGCCTATAAACAAGAACCTATTTAGCCAAAAAATGAAGAACTGGTTGAATTCCATTTGCGCTTTGGTCATAATTCATATAGCTTTTTTAACAATCATTTATAAAAAATAGAAGCCAACATTTTTGTTACGGTTAAACTCATCACCATCGATAAGTTGCTTTGCCGTTGGTGCTTAGTTTGGTGTGAGCTGCGTACATGCGAAAAGCAGAAATTGGCTTAGTGAGGCTGCTTCCCCGCAAATGGCAGTAGTCGAGATAGCAAACCTGTCACCACAACCAAGCACCAGTCACACTGCTAAGTCAGTGGAATTCCTATGACTACCTGCTAATAAATTTCCATATTTATCCTGGTGCAAGGCCTAGTGTTGCGTGCGATTTGCAGGCAATGCACACATTCTGGTAAAGCCAATGTTCTAGGATCTCCCAGGCAGTAGCAATGGCGAGGAGTTGCTGCTCACATCCCATCATCAAGGCCATGTGCGTGGCAATGAGATTGGAAGCAAGAATGCACTGCCTGATGACACACCACACCAATTGTGCCACAATGAGACCAGCCTCCATTAAAACACTATCGCTGTTGGCACTATGGTGTGAATCTAGCCTCATCTAAATTACCATTAGCTACATTTAATTGCTATTAGTGCAGCGAGGCAAACATATTCATGAGGATGTTGATCGTATTGTTAATGGAGAAGGGATGGAGTGGATTGAAACGTTGGCTTAATTATTATTTTATCCCCTACTTGAATGTTATTTGCTCTAAACAGAAGTAAGAACCTATTTAAGAACCTAGATAGCCTAAAATACTTTGTTAAGACTAAATCGAAAAATGTAGGTTTTTACTAGCGGGGTTTTTCTGTTTCATAGAACTGCTTGTTACATTACACTGACAGACAGCATATCATTCAGTGCAATATCGTTGTTGTCGTAAAAGTGCCGTTCCCGGGGACCACCAACCTTCTTGGACATACAATGCCAATGTCAATAACTACTGATAATGACTTACGTTGATAATCAATTTATCTAAAAGCATAGTCTATATCAAATAACAAATCAAATCATTCCAATAATAACATAAGCATTAAAATGAACGCAAAGGAAGAGTTACACACCATTGATTGTTCTTTGATTTTCTTCCTTGAGAGTGTCAGGCGCCGTTGGAATGTGGGACTCTCTCTGCATCTACAAAGGAAAACATTAAAATACCGCTTCTAAATATAAGAGATCTCCATGGAAACAATACCTCATATATCTGTATAAATGAAATTGGCCATACAAGTCTGCTCACATTATTGCCTTAACTTCCACTTACTTCAGGCTAAAGGCTGTGTCCGTCAGCAACTCTCTGCCCCCTCTTGAAAATTAAAACAAAATGGCGTCAACGAAACACAAATTTGAAGGGGAGTAGCATCAACACATGAAATGAAAATTCCTCAGCAACCCATGTCGTGCCACAACAACTTACTTCATATTTGCATTTGGAGAATTGTTGTTTACTAGTCGGAAAAACTGGTGTTGCACAACACACATGCGCCAGATGTACTTTGCAGTTTCATTGTCTCTCTACGAAAGATAAGAGCACCTTATAACAATTTGACAATTACAATTCCTACTGCCACAGTAAAACATGTACTCTTGACTCCTACGAATGAACATACTGGAAATTGCTATCTTCAGTTCAAGAAAACACCATAATTATATTAATACATCGCTCGAGCGAGTTCTTAAATTAACATTAGACTCTATATTGACAGTGGTGGATTGACTACTTTAATTTTGTAGTTCGCTACTTCCACCACTGTATATTGAATATATCAAGTACACAGTCATTCTGAATCCAACAATGTGTGAAAACAATGTGAATTTGTAAAAAAAAAGAGAAAAATTATGTGAAAAGTGCCCCTTTTCAGATGGTTGTCACACATTTTTCCACATGGTTTTGACATGGACTTCATACGGTTCCAGTTTGTAGTGCATTAGTAAGCGATTAAGCATGATGGCTGATTACTGATTGTTCAACAAACCGTTTCAAACTGGACCGTGGCAGTATTGGCTGTACTTTCAATGCAGAAGTATTGCCGATTGTAAGCCATTCGGCCAATGTCAGGCCACCTAGAATAAACAAGGGTAAATGTTGACAACTCAGTTAATGTAAGGACATGATCCTACTGGAGATGAATCAAATTGAACTTGATATATGTTATAGTCTACAGGTTAATCCTACTTGAAATAGACGGCAGGAAGGCCATTCTCATGTTCAATCCTGATGCCAACAAATGACGGTACGATCATGATCTGAACGCCTTCCTTGTCCTGAAAACAAGATTAAACAACCTCTTACATTAGACAGTGATCATCATCATCATCAGTGGTGCATACAATATCCGTAACATCACAGATTCATGCAAGCGATGAGAAAAGTGCCTTGCCAGCAAAGGGGCAGTTTTGTTGAAATGTCAAAAGGACAAAGCTAATGCTGTGTCATCTACAAGTCATTAATGGAGAAAGCAACATTCCTTGTCACTCTTGACAACGCCCTTTGAGGGTTTTCCTCCAAATACTTTAATTTGTGAATAAATAAAACAAAAAATCAAACGCAATATTGACGAAATGACAATCACGTCAAAGGGGGAGGTTATTGTGGATTTGTGGGCAAATCTTATCAAAACCCTCAAAGAACTAGGAAACTCAGATATAAAAGGTCCTACAATTGGAATAAAATCTTGACTATTTTAAGGAAATCAATTTGGCTGCATCTAAGTTCTTATCTTATGTATCTAACAAAGCAAGCGTAATTTACATACATCATAATTTTCACTTGAGGCATTGTAATTTGATACCTTAGCCGGATGATGCTCTACACCATAACTGTCCAGTTGTTCACATTCTTTGATGTAAGCAGCCTCGGCAGCAGCAGGTGACATGCCTCTGCAAGAAAAATAACACAGGCACACACATGAGAAAATCAATGCCACACGATAACCCATAAGACAGTAACAACAACAACAACAAACTACAGTCCAAATTCAACGTTACTGTTTCCATGGTACTTTGTCAACAATAAATGACAAACATATTGCTGACTAAATGTATATATTGGATGATGGCAATTAATGTTACTTGACCACTTCAATCAAATCACAAATAATTTTAACGCAATGCATATCAATACTTACGCGTTCTTCTGATGTAAACCGGCAATCTACAATACAAATACGCCACAAGTTACAACATCCACATTTGATATGTAAGTTGTAAATAAAGTGCAACAAGTATTACAGATGGAATCCAATCAGTGTAAATCTGCTCAGCTGTTGATCGTGAAAATCATTTATAGGAAAAGCGGTTTTCACTGTAATTGATAACACGATCATGAATTCACGGCATTATACATGAAGAATATTATGCACCACTGAGCGTCAAAATCCACATTGATAGCGAAATAAGGCTCTAAATGTATTTGGTTTGATGAACATGAAGCCTACCTTTACATTAAGTTCATCTGTAGAAAATTTCTCTGATAGTCTCTGAAAATGCGCAAAAATTCCAGTCAGCAACAAGAAAATGTAACACAATCATGCTTGAACAAATGCTAACTACTACGTCTTGATCAAACGGAACACCTAAATAACTCACCTTGGGCAAAAGGACAAAATCTTGAAGAAAATCCAATGTGTGTAGATCTTGATCGTGATCCCCAAATTCAGCTGATGACGCAACAGCAAGACAAACAATGACAAACAATTGACACTGTATGAGCATAAGCCAAGCAACGAGTCGTGTGTTCTCGTGATGAGCACAGATGAGAATGAATATATTTGTAAATAGCAGGATGATAGAGAAGAAATATATTGAATCAGCATTCCTATTGGTGTAGCGCATTACCTAATACTACTACATGCCCCCCTTGGGAGAGTGGACTCAGTACAAGGTGACTATTTACAAAATGAATGTAAAAGTGTACACAACTATCCGAGAACGACGGGGTTCTTTCGTCAGTGTGTTGTTGTTGTTGGCGACCAACCGTGTCGAAGGCAAGCGCTTGATGTCAATGTGCGGTCAGCGGTCTGGTGCCAATCCATATGCATGCTGAGGACAACATGGCGACGGATGCGATATGGGAATATCGTTGCCTGGAAGAAGAGGACCACAATATCGCAGGCTGATGGCGATGAGCTTGATGGTTTACCAAAATCCTTGAGGTGTAATGGCAAATTACTCGTTGTCGAAACCATGCTTACTGCCGTTCGCTTGATGGCTTCGATCGAGGACGATTCCAGGTATCTTGTTGGCCAGCGAGGAGTAACGACGGGGGCTTCGATGGGGTGTGCTTGATTAACTCGTGGAGTGATTCTCACCATCACGGAGTACACTGTTGATGAAAAGGCTTGATGATCGAAAGCCAGCAGAGGGCTTACAATCTCTGTGTGTTGGTTGGAGCGGGCCGATGCCAACATGAGTTTCTTGCGTCGTCGAAGAGATGGGAGCCTTGCTCGAGTGGCAAAGGGCTTATTGCAAACTCTTGTGAAGTGATGCCAAGAACGAGATGCCTTGTTTGTCAACGTGGAGACTGTGTGTCGAGGCTAATGCCGAACGGTACGATCTGCGCCAGGCGATAATGAATCTGCAAGGTCGATCCTATCCACTGCGCCATGTATGAGCATAAGCCAAGCGACGAGTCGTGTGTTCTCGTGATGAGCACAGATGAGAATGAATATATTTGTAAATAGCAGGATGATAGAGAAGAGATATTGAATCAGCATTCCTATTGGTGTAGCACATTATCTAATACTACTACAGACACACTGACACGTTAGTAGCGAGCAGATGACATTCAGGTGTCATTAAGCAATATCGGTCGCGTTCAAAGACAATATGTATATTTCCATCTTCAAAATATTCTGTGAAGCACCTATGCATTCATGATTCACCTTACGCAAGACAAATGACACAACCTAAGCATTAAAACAACAATAAATTATGTAAGGTAGCAGGCGTCAGCATATGCTTGCCACTGACCTTGTACGGCATATGCAGCAAGCCTCAATGCAGTGTCCAATCCGCATGTCAACAACCCAGTGGTGATGTTCTCTTTCAATTGCAGATAGTAGTAATACCTTTGCAAATAACGAGCAATGAAAATGACTGATCAGGACATTTACAGCACTAAACAATAATCATCAATTGAGAGGATGACGAGTACAATGAAGTATAAACAAACATTAATAGAATGTTTTCCCAACTATCAAATACACATTATAAGGCGACTATTGTAAGATCTACATTTAACAACTTATTAAATTACTTATTATTCAGTAGGCCTAGTATTCAAGTACTGTGAAACCTATCATGATATAAGAAATCATGCAAGACACCAATGAGAAGTGGTCTCTTGACGCAGGTGGATGCTTGAGACAGGTAAAGTGCTATCTTGCAATGCATTGGCCTTGAAATCCTTAACCCCTGTCCTGCTAGTAAAACCATTTAAATTAAGACTTGAAGTCGCTCCACCAATTGCTGATTGGTTGCCAGCTAAGGACTAACTATCTGATTGGTTATGTGTTGCTACTTTTGACTTGTTTCGAAAACGTGTATACACGTCTATAGCAGGACAAGGGTTAATAATACCTCGACAGTAGATGAGTGCGTCGCTATTTTATTGGTCTTCGAGTCTCATTCAATAAAGAACATCTGTTCTTGGAAAGACATTTTTATTGAATCTACTGGCCAAGCATAGAGAGACACGGAAATAGACAGAGTAATTGTAGGATATTTTCATATTGACTTGTCATTTCTCAATCAATTGTTTTAGGTGATGTGTACAGTGGCAATTTTAAGTAAAACTACAGAAGAACCGAGGATATAATCCGATATATCCACTGCTCTATGTATTGGTGTTATCTTGACTTCCAAACAGCTTTCAGTGTGGAATTATTGACTTTTCAGTGGGCATAATTATTACTACTGTGCAATCAAACCCAATCAATGCATTTGATAGTAATTAATGTGCATCAATACGCAGTGGTGGATTGACTACTTTATTTTTGTAGTTCGCTACAATTACAACTACTCTCTAAAAGTGTAGTTCGCTACAACTACAACTACAGGAGAAATAAAGTAGTTAGCTACAACTATTCGCTAAATATTTCAAAAAGTAGCTAACTACTTCGCTACTGGCTACTTTTATTTTTCTACAAAGTCGATCAGAAGCAAGAACTTTGGCTTTTTATCGTTATTCATAAAATATATGACTTCGTACACGAACAAGACTTCAATCAATGGCTAGCCGTTTCAGGAAACAGTGTGCTACCATCTCGGAATTCTCAAAATCCAGATGCAAATGTATGTGGAAAAAGTAGCTAAAATGATTGTCCTAAATCAGAAAGTAGTTCGCTACAAACTACATTTCTTAATATAAAATGTAGTTCGCTACAGCTGAAACTACTGTTTGAAAAATGTAGTCAAAAACTACTTCGCTACAAAGAAAAGTAGTTCGCTACAAGTAGCTAACTACATGTAGTTCGCTACTTCCACCACTGTCAATACGCCAGCACAACCAACCTTGTAATTTCCTGCTTCAGTTTGTGGCAATTATCAACAAACAACTGCACACGGAAGTAGACCGAAGGAGGCAATTCTTTGCTTTTCTTTTGACCATACTTATGGAGCTGATGCTTCAATTGCTTCTCAGGGTTAACCCATCGCAACTGCTCTCGTTTGTTCACATACTGCAGTCCAAAGTAGCTGATCTGAATGTAGTAACACAGTTCAATAAGTTGCAAACTCATACAATGCCCAAGTAGACTAACAGTGTGAAACAGACTAAGTCATGCTACATTGGTAGTCACCAGTGCCGTTTTAAGCAGTGAGAGGGCCTAAAGCACTTTTACCCAAAGGGGGGCCTAATTTGTAACGATTACCGTAAAAGCCCAAAACTTACTATTATTCAAATGCTCACCCAGTGGCATATCACAGATGTTGCCCTCGCTCACATACAGCAAATCAGGGAAACAAACTCAGTAGAACTCTGAAGCTGATCGCACACTGAACTAGATCTCGACATACTGTTACTGTGAGTTTTGAATTGACGTTGAGAAGGGCCTATCCAGACTGAGGGCCTAAAGGACGTGCTTTGAGTGCCTGCTGGTTAAAACGGCCTTCGTAGTCATCTAATACACACACCACCATACATATCTATTCCTTGATATCCCATGGACGCTACAAATGGGCCTTTCCTATGTTTCTGATGTCTGCCTTGGTCTGATGCATTTAGACACTTCATGTTCACTGGTTGCCCCTGGAGACACCTTTCTAGTGTTTTGGAACAATAGCCAATAGTCAGACCACAGTTTGGCCACAGCCAATTGACTTTGGAATGAACATATTCATTCTAGCAAGCGTTATAAATTCAGGCAATCGTCACAAATCTGAATTCATATACTATGGGTTTGCAACGGAGAGGGACAGGATCACAATCAATAAGAATGATAATCAGATTATTTATTTATTCAATAACTGATCCAGTTTATTCCCAATTCCCAATGCATTATGATAGTCATCCTTTTATGGGAGAACATGACCTCTGCCATGGGTGCCATCCCTTGAAATGCCATCATGGGATTGTGAATTCACGATAATCGCCATGAGCAACCAATGGCTTTTGATGATCGCTTGAGAAGAGCCACGTGGCAAGGTCATAATCAATGTAGCGTGGCAAATGACGTCAGCCAGCTTTTGAATTTTGCATTTTAAGAGGGAAGTAAATAATGACCAATCAGCATGCACGACTCAGACAATCAAAATCAAACACGACTTGATTTCCACAACGATTATGAGTTAAGGATTTCGGGATGCTACAGGAGAAAGAAAACACTGCTGTACCACAAGAATTTACACAAACAACTTGCAAAATGCATGGCTAATTTACATAACAAAGAGAACGTTTACATGACAATCTGTGATGACAAAGGAATAGTCACAGCACTGATGGAAACGGCTCTGACATGTTGTTTGTTCCAGGAAGAAGGCTGCTCCCAGCTGAGAAAGTTAAAATCGCCAGTAGGCTGTCTCAAAGAAAGCCAGTTCATAAAATATCATTGCCTTAACTTATACTGACTAAATTATGTTCTCTTTTGAGCTATGACAAAAACATTGTACTCCGCTGAAGCAACTTGCTCCATTTGCATAAAATACTCAACTACTGCATTCCTCTTTCATGAACATAGCACAATTACAATTGGACCTACACTAAAGAGACCTGCGTCATTAGAATGGTGCCAAAATTATCCTGGTTCAAGGATCATACCTACGAAAAGCCCTGAATCTTCAAAATACAGCTAATTAGCCATGCAATGTATAAACTGAAATTGTCCTGTAATGCCATTGCCAAGCCTTAATTAATTCTTGCCGACAATAGGATAGCTGTGAAAACACAGCTGAATAAAACAAATCAAAACTCAACTGCACTTCATGAAATGTAAACAATGTCTTAGAAAACCAGCCAGAGAATAAAACAACTAGCGAGGAAAGACTGAGGGGCATTAACCACGACCAGGAACAGACTAAGAGGACTCTACTTTGTACAAAAATATGACAGCACTGTACAAATTGGTGAGATACCCTTTTGCGGAGAATTATCACCAATTCAACGTATTGCAAGATAAAAGGTCGGAAGGGGCATTGAAAACGTGCTTAGCAGCTTCAGCATCGGAAAGAATGTAATTATATTCTGAGAAAAGCCTTTCATTTGGAAGAGCAACTGTATTAAACTGACGAGCAATGTTACCATGCTAACAAGTGGCAATTCACTGTAAAATATGCACGTAGTCAGGTGATGTTTTTCACACGTATTGAGACGACTTACCTCTTGCAAGCTGAGGATGCGAGAGAGTTTCTCCAGGCATTCTTTCCCCTTCGCATGCACATTCAAAACGACATCTGTTACAGTGTGGTCGAGCAGGCGCACTTTCAGTATGAAATGATTCTCCAATTCGCCGTCGTTCCGCTTGGCAAAAGTCAAGTTAAACGGCATGGCGGCTCACAAAACAACAGCAGAATAAATTGAACAACTCCTTTATTTCGATAACGCCATGGATTGCGAGGAATGCAGAAAGGTCCGAGTAATCTAGCGCTAGTCCGAATTGGTCTACACAACAGACTAGAAGCTGCTTCACTGCAATCACAACCACAACAATGCGTGCAAACGACGGTCTCTTCGCTTTTTTCTCCTCCCTCCTTGACAATCTTATCGCAAACAGGACAGAGAAAATACAACCACCTGCTCAAATGATTGTTTACCAACGGTTCCGTACTCCGTATTAGCACAAGACGTGACCAGCATGTCAGTCAATGCCCTGCAGTAGCAAAGTGATTCGTTTCTGTTGCCTCAACCAAGGCAAACAATATTTGCAAGCAGCTTGGAAGCCGCCGTTTCGTCGTCGGTCTTTTCGTCTTTTCAACAATGTTGAAGCAGCGGGGGGCATGAAATGTCAACTCCCGACAGACTTGCCTGTGAAATATGCCAAGAACTCAACTTTCGCATTGACTAAGCAGCAGCACTTCCGAACCGTCAGAGATGCGTATCCCTTGACTACTATCAAAAGCACACATCGGTCAACGAAGGCTTTCCCCTCGGCTCACGTAACTAGGCGCAAATTTCTGCGCCATGACTTGTTACAGGCTCAGAGTAGAAATTACATCGCAAAGTAATTCCCCACAACAAATCAGCTGCAATCAGCAATTTTTATCTTTACGAATGTATTATGTGCAAACAGTAGCCGTCACAAATAGAACCATTGTATGGAGACAAACAAACACACGCCTGACAAATTTCAAGCACCTGATTCTTTAATTTAATTTGTCACAATTTCAATACAAAAACTGCTACATGACGTCATTCAGTTAATGTCGAAAGAGATCTGGATCTAAGAGAATGACGTCATCACATTTAACGCGGGAACTGGATCTAGTGATGTTTATGTACCTGTTTCAAAATGGCGCCTCGCGGAGTCGTCATGTGAATTGTTCAATTGTTGCCATGTTATTCCAATATTGTTGAATTATTGATTTAGGACAGAAGAGAATTGTAAATATGGTTATGATCGAGGGAACACTTTGGAAATGGACAAATTATCTGAGTGGTAGGTACCAAAGCAAAGTTTTGATAAATTGTCAGCTGACGGACTGCTGGAGGCTGGAGCCTGGTCGTGGTCGGCATTCGCCATTCGGCAGTCTGATCCCAGAGCAGAGCTGGCTGGGTTGCCACTTTGTTGGTAATCCGTCTCGTGACAATTAGACAGTCTAACAAGGCAATGCGGCTAAGATCATTTGAAACCAAGTAGAGACCTGGGAATGTTGCAATGTGAATCAAGGATGGAGGACACTTGAAATTTCAGCCCCATTTCAGGGTGATAATCCTAGTCTACTTGTAATCGGCCTAGTGAATAGTCAAAACCGAGACCCAGACTCCAAAATATAGCGCTTTTGGGAACAATTATTAGACAAAATTAACCCATTACAGATTATTATGTTTGAAATCTGTAACTTACTTTAGTAATTAACATTGTTTTCTCTGTTGTTGTGATCTTTAAAAAATACGCGCTCCACAGTAGAAAATTGCAAAGCAAGCGAAGAAAACATGTTATGCTGGAAAGCTAACATGCTTGCATTGATTATAAAATGATAAATACTGCAAAAGTACAAGCCTGGAAAATTCTTCAGAAATTCTCAAAGGTCATTCTGACTTTCAAGATTGAAAGTGAAAACAATTTTAGAGGCGCATTACATCCCTCCGAAAATTTGTGTCGTCAAAACAGTTTTGATGTCACACCAAATTTGGGAGCAGTGTAAATAGACTGCCAGGGTGTAAGGTGTGATACCGAGTTCCCGACTATACAGTATACAGCATGATCGAAGAAAATCATCTGTGCTGCATCTCGTTCCGAATTTCAACGCAATTGTTTGCTCAAAATATCATTATCATAGATTAAATTTCTCCCAATTATAACTTTTCGCTTGCTCTTTGCTTATAGAAGATGCTGCAGGCAGACTTGTTCCTTTTGAGAAAATCCCCGAGTACGAGTGCCTGGCTTGCGAGTACCAGTACGATTGGCGAATGGCATTTTAAAATTTTAGCGAGTACGAGTGGCGAGTGAGACTTCAGCGAGTGTGAGTATGAGTACGAGTGCGTAAATCTTATCGGCGAGTACAAGCGCGAGTGCCAGATCGGTAAATCCAAGGGTAAATTAATTAATTCACGTTTTTAAATCCAAAATCAATTTTGACGTTCGATTTCGAGGTAAGCAGCGACAGAATCAAAACAGTTTGTCCTTCCAAGGAATTCCCCCTAGTTCTATCAATTCACAGCTTCCCAAGTGCTAAATAGGCAGGGTAAAACCATTATCCCATGCTGAACCAATTTTCAAGAAATTGCGTATTTTAAAGTTATCTGATCTATACTTATTAAAATATTTACATAGCCTTAATGTTTTTATGGTGTTTTTTTTTCATTTAATCTGAAAATCTGATAAGCTTACAAAGCTTTTTTGCACGGAGCAGATAGTTAAATGTGATAACGTTTTTCTTGTTGTAGAGGATAGGGAAAATGCCATCCTACCAGTGGCGGCGCCAGCCTAAAATGCCTGGGGGGACAAAACCAAGTTAGGGAGAAGCCCCTTTAAGCAGTGACCAGAGTTCATTTTGAACTAAAGCTGGGCCTGTACTTTTGCTCTGTTAGGCGGGGTCCAGTGCAGCGCGTTAGTGGGATTGAGGGGAGAAGCCCCGAAAATGTTTGACACTTTGCCTCGCAATTTTGATATTTACTTTCATCTGGATGACATTTTTTAGAATTATTGGCACTAAACTTGTCTAGTGGTAAGCAGATTACATCAAGTTAAAAACACATATGTAACTTGTTATATGCGTTGTAGCTTGTTATAGCTCTCTGCAGGAGAGTGAATGGAATGTGTAAATAGAATCAAATAAACCGAATATCATTTCTGGTCTGTGCAATCAATGTGTTACAATGACGCGTCCAGCTGTATTTGCATAAATATCACAAATTGATCATATGTACTGTAGAGGTAGGCTTTGGTTTCAAGTGGTTATGAATAATTCCATCAAACTTCTCAGTTCTGCTTGAGGATTTAAGTTTCATTTGATATACTAAACAATAGTTTACTGGGTGTAATTGCGACGCCTCACAATCTCCCCTTCCCTATGACAAATTTCTTGGTGGATTTGAAAACTCGACCTAAAATGAAAATGGGGTGACTCGTCCCCCAAGTCCACCCCCTGGCGCCGCCCCTGCATCGTACGCATTTAATTGTCCATCATAGTCTTTAGCTTACTTTGCAAGAATCAGAAAACGTTAACTGATTAAGAAGAGATAGACCTGGGCTGTTCAAGGAGACTAGTTACAAGCTTCAATGTAGTTGTAATATAATTATTTTCTATTTAGCTATTTTTATTATTGACTAGGGTGGCAGCCAAGATGGTTTGTTTTGGATTACGGTGTACTGGCATATTACCGTTCTGAAGATGAAACTCACCAGGGCAGCAGAGGATCGCTGAAAATGTCATGCTGTGAAATTAATGGTAAGTTGCTTGAACTGTTGCTTTTTGACCATTGATGACATAGGCCTAGTGATGGCTTTTGTGGGTTGGATGCTGTGATTAGTCACATGGACAGGTTAGCCACGCGTCCACTTGGTGTTTGGCAATTGAACTACTTGCTGTTAACTTTGATTTGCCTTGCAGTAAATCCTCACGATCCACTTCGACTTGATCTCAAGATACCACCTGAGAACTACATGTATCTGCGAGCTGCAAGCCCCGCACAACGTCAACAATGGCTGGTTGCACTTGGCACTGCAAAGGCGTGTCTGACCGATGGAAATGTCCCAGAGCAAAGACAACAATGTAAGTGTGTACTTGATGGCACCGAGTCTCATGTTTGCGAAGCAGATGGCTCATTTCAATATCCTCATTTTACATCTATTATATTTAGTGTAGTCACGCGTGCTAATACCACCTCAGTTATTATCACAAGTTCACAACCCGCTTAATGTTAGATTATTAGTTCAGTTTGAGAACCATGCTCTGTCACAATCAACTATTCATGCCCGTTTAATATCATGACCCGCTTATTACCACAATATATCATTGGAAAATCATCCTAATGATATTAACAAGGTTGCACTGTACAGTTCAAGAGTTGTGGATACCTCTTCTAAATGGGCACCTTTTGCAAATAGACGCCATGCAGTCCTATTCTCAGATGAGGAATGCAAACTCTTCTAGGTAGACGCCTTGATAGAGAGCGCTGGTCTTGCCAGCCTAAGTTTCCATCAGAGCATATTTAAATTATCCCTTCACTATCTAAGCGATGCACTTTACCTGTCATATGTGACCACTCTAAGTTGGCATCACCTGTGCTATAAGGCCACTTTTCATTGTGATTGTCAGTTAAGACAGACCCTGCTATAGTTTCCTTTAATTAAAGTGTGATTATTTGTCTTCATTATTTTGTAGTTAATTCTGTAGTCTTCTTGAGAGATAAAATGTCTGAGTTAAGCATGGACCGTAGTATTCTCATCCAACAAGTGCAACTGATCAAGTCAAAGTGCTCAGATGAAAATAACGAAGATCAAGTGAGTGTGTTGCTTTCTGTACTGGAATGACCATTTTTACACATCCATTAATATCTACTGATTTGAGCATTTTCTATTGTTTGATCATGTTCTTTAAATCTTCTAAAATCAATGTGAAATGCTTTCAGGGGGATGAAGCATGCTTTCTCGCAGATTGATTTGTCAATGTGTCACTATGACAACTGATGTCAAATTTTGCTGTTGTCATCCCTGTCTTTAGCTTGACATTGGAAGCACATGGCGTATGTTCTCTGTAGGCCTAATATTGGCCCTATTGAGGTCTTGTTTTTTGTGGCAGTAGAAGTACTTTGTACTTTCATGTTTGAACAAATAGACTAACCGGTCATCACTTTTAGATTTGATCTATCTTACCATCTCCATATTCCATTAAAGAAACATCTGTTTCATTATCCTGGCACTGTCAATTTGGCATTAATTTTCACATTGTAATGCATACACTAATTGCAGGATGCTGTTATGACCTGCGTCGCTGTCTCGTTGTGACATGTGCCTGGAAATTTAATGTAACTGTGATATTTATTCCTATTTTAAATTGAATCAGTTTAATCAGATTCCGCGATGTGTTGAATTTTAGGCAGTTTGATATCTCTCTAGATGTGAGATATATTCCTGTTATTCTTTTTCTTTCATTGATAACTGTTTCTTTATTATTGCGGTCCTCTTTGGTTCTTTCCCTTCTGAGATGTTAGAATTTAATGTTGTTGCATTTCATTTCAGTCTCTGAATGAAGCAGCCGTCGTTTTGTCTGCAACGTGTAATAATTTCTTGTCCAATTTAAACGACATCATGGACATACTTGAAGACAACCTGAGTACGTTTATTGTGTCTTATTTATTTATTTTTTAATTTTGTTGACCCACAATCTGCGTTCTGGTTCCTCTGTGCTGTTATAATTATTCTTTGGGAACTTTCTGTTTGACATAATAATTTCATTATCTATGTCTAAGTTTTTGCAAGCCTTTCTTTGTTCCATTTTCTGCAGGCGTTGTGTCTGGTTCACCCGTTGCGACCCCAAGAATGGTAAGCCTAACAATGCCTCATTATCTTGCCCTCTTTCGATCCTTTTAAATGGCATATCAGATAGATCCATTTCCTATGCAACAATGTGGCTGACTTATTCCGTTTTCTAACTAACACAGATGAATATATCTGGGAAAAAGACGAAACGCTCTTCAAGGTAAACCATCACGCTTTGCTCACTTGAACATAATTGTTCAATTTGGGAAAAGCTTGACTTTTGACCAATGTCCATTCTGTCCCCAAGGGTGTTCTAATGCTCACTTCGTAGTGAGATCTTGCCGGCGTTCACTCAGGGGTGCTTCTCCTGAAATGTACTTTTCATTGTTGGATCATTTACCTCTGCTAATGCCACTGTCTTGGTGGCATAGAATATAAATGTGACATGGAGCCAGTTTGCTTAGAAAGAAATTACATAAGATGTACACACTTGAGGAATGCCAGAGAGCGCGATGTTAGATGGCCTGCATACAAACTCACTGTCTCACTGTTGTAAAGAAATGGGACCAAATATCACACTAGAATCAGAGCTTTGATGCTGAGTCATTCGTAGACGAGATCACACTTCCCTTTTTGCAGACTATAAAATTTTCAAGAAGTGAATTTGACTGTGATTCTTGGCATTAGTTGTAGATTTCAATAAGCTGTGACGTGGCGTTAATAAACTGGTGTGATATTAAGTACCTGAGTTTTCATAATGTGGTTTTTAAATTGTCTCTTTGTCAGGAACATTTCGCCATCTTCATCACCGTCATCCAGCATGCTTAGTGCGTCGTTTAGCAGCAACAGCGAAATGAAGGCAGCATTGGAGCGTTAGTACTCTTTTGTATCATTACTTCAGTGTTTCATCTTGTCTGTCAGCCATTGATGTAGTTTTGTCACTTTTGTGTTACCACACTGCCAGTGAAGAAATGAATTAAACCAACAAACGAACAAACAAACGAACAAACAAATAGACAGACAGACAGACAGACAGACAATGTTATGATAGAAGTCCACAATCTCACTAGTCACTACCTTGATTCTCTTTTGTTGTGATGAACTGATGATATGGAAACTTCGTACTTGTAATATAGTTCAATGGTTCATCGATACAAATCTTGAATGTGATCCAAATAATTTAAGGCAATGCCTTGCAGTTAACAGGTGTGGGGATAGTTCAACAAGAAAATGTTGCACGTGCATTGTTCCTACAGACCTGGACACAGGCACATAGCACACACCCAGGACTGTAAGATGCACTGAACATCTAACGTATGGTCCAAGACCACTGGGCCAGAATGCATTGGTGGCAAATTGCTCAGAACTTGTCTAACAGAGTGCACGAAATATTGAACACAAAAAAATAAAAGTTGAAACTCAGTGTGAAGATGGTAACGCAATCAGTTCTTGCAAAGAAGTAAAACAGTAACTCGGAACCAATAGTCGAGCTATTTCTGTCCTTTTATAGCTTTAACAAAATTGTCACTGGCCCATTCCATTGGCGTGGGATTATAACATTCCTGATTTGTTCTTTATAGGAAACACGAGGCGAAGTGAGCCAACCCACAGTCATCAAAATGAAGGCCTTCGTGGAGCGGCGAATGCACCGGCACCTTCGCAGGTCGAGTTGAATCTCAATTCGCGTGAGTTACATCGGGTGCAAGGTCAAGGCCCTATTGCTGCGTCATCACCATGTCATACCGAACCAAGCAAGCCAGAGACAGAGGAGGCACCTAGTCAGCCTCCAACTACAACTGCAGTGGCCAGTTCTCCATCATCAGTGTTCACACAAGACAGTCTTGCCAACGACGAAGGACTTACCCTCTTCACTATCGCACCAGCAAGGCATGTTCAAGCATTCTTCAATGATAAATGCCGTCAGTAGCTGTCTTATTTAAGCGACCACCCAATTAACCAGTAGAAAGTGGTCTCTAAACACAAGCAATCACTTAATAAAGGGAAATTGTGTGTCTTGAGCTCTTGAGGGGACTACTAGAAAGTGGTCTCTTAAGACAGGTGGTCACCCAAGACAGGTGTTTGTTTCTAGGACATGCTAGACTGTAGGGAAGCCAATGGGTTGTCTCCCTTGCGGCCACAATCACAAGGAATATTCTATTAGTCCACATGTGAAGACCAATATCAGGCGTCTCATTGGCCACCAGCCATCCTAACTGCTAACCGATAGCAACAGATTGCCTTCTGTTGCTCAACATGTGACTGCAGTGGTCACTGAACTGCTCAATGCACAACATCTTCAATACCAATCTGCTTTGGCAATACTTGGTCTTACTGTCACGCCTATTACGGTTAAAACAAACAGGTGTTCTGTGGATGGCGCACACGTTGCGTCTCATCGCTTGTTCATTCTTTTATTCAGGTTCGAGAGCGTAAGGATCAACGAGCGCAATGGCATCAGCACGGGACCTTTCTTGGATGCATGCGCAGCAATTCTACCTTTCTTTGGTATGTGTTGATGATACTACCCTTCTTTGGTATGCGCAGCACTGTTTCAATACTGACACACTTGGGCCGAGTAGTGAATTATACTTCCACCATCATTAGTACTCATTTCATTGTTATGACGCACCCTCTGTCACTCCCCTGGCAGAATAATTATAGATCTGTCAGATGTAATCACACGGGCTTTGTCTTTTTAGTTGAGTTGCACCCGTCGTATGGAATACGCGTCGTGTTTACAGTGTGACCTTGTGTTTGCTTGCGTGTTCCTTTAATAGTAACCTTATACTAAGATCATACCATGATGCGGTGGAGTTGTCCTTTTGGATGGTTCGAATGTCAAGCACTTTCGACGCACGGCTATTTTAGTTTTGTTTTCACAATGAGGTCAATGGAAATCGATCGATGGGCCTTGAATTGAATGGAGAGTAGCAAAGGTGTCTGAATTCTTGTAGAAAGAAGATTGTTGCGTTGATTGGTCCCGTGTATTATTTGTGTTGTTTCAGATGCCCTTGGATCAACTACATTCGCCCCTGTCAAGATGGACATTCAAGGAAACGTCAAGGTAAACAAGAGGGATACCTTGGTGTCTCTCTTTGCCTTGCTAACATGTCTGACTAAGCCGAAGTGATCCCTCAGAGGCCACACAATACAACAAACGTGTATTGAGCGCCTACCTGTGTTGAATGAAATTTGCGTTTTGTGTAGCACTCGTTCAAAGCAGGCTGAGTCATGTGCGCAATAAATTCAATTGTAAAATGTAATGTTAACTCTATCCCGACAGAAAATCCGTGCGAAGTACTCGACTGACGAGCAGGCCTTCCAGGTGCTTCAGAACATGGTGCAGCAGGAACTCAAGAGTGGCATGTGCAATGCCAAGAACTCAGCAACGGACGCCTTGCTCTGGTTGAAACGGTCAGTTGACAATAAGAAGGATAATCAATATTGCTAGTTCGCTCTATCGGATGCACATCGGATGCACATCGGATGCAATATTTGCTTCATTTGATCGAACTCTTTTCCGGATGAATTTGTTCATATTTTAAAAGTGGCCTTACCTTCGGCGGACTTCTTCATTCGCTTTCTGTGCTGTGACTTCGAACTGTTGCTGATTGGTTTAGCAGCACAGCGGTAAAGGATCGCGTTCACACTATGCGCCATGACACGCATTGACACTCCACTGCGCTCCTTTGGTTGACTATTGTATTTTGAACGATATCGTGTGATTCGTGTCGTCTTCTGTGCTAACTTGTCTTGATTTGTCATGTTGTAGTGCCCTCGAATTCATGCATACGTTTCTATCTGAAGTGCTGCGTGGTGAAGAGGATCTGGTGGCCGCCGCAAGTGAGTTGGTCGTGTTGCTACGCAGTTTGCGATTGTACTCTGACAGTGTGAATGCCTTTGTAGTGATGCTTAGTTCAACAGCTTGACATGTTCCTTTGTTGCTTAGCAACGGCATACAACTCGACGCTGAAGCGATACCACGGCTGGGTGGTCAGCGGCATCTTTACGGTGAGTTTTCATGGCATCATGTCGCCCTGGCAACTGTCTGCTTCTCTGCCTTGGCGATCACTTCTCCTGTGAGTTTATTTCACCAATAATCGTTTCGATGTCTTTCTTCAGTTGGCGGTGAAGGCGGTTCCATATCGCAAAGACTTGATGGTTTCACTTGGTCGTCATGACAACGGCATTTCTCCCGAGCCTGTCGTACTTCGTGAGATGGGCGCATGCGTGAGTGCACTGGGACGAATAGTCATGATATTGAACCATTTCTACAGAAAGCATAAACTTGACTCGACTGCCACCGTGTAACGACCAACCTGGGCACATGCAGCTGTACATTTGAGTTATCTGCTGGGCAGATATTTGCCACCGGGCACCTGTGACTTCATCGGATGTCCTCGTCAACAAACCGAATGTTTAACTTTGGGAATAATCCAACTATATGTACGCATCGGACACCTTCATGCTGCTCTGCGCTTGCGCGGATTGAATAGTAGAAGTGACTTGTTGCACGCGGACTGGTACTCTTCCTTACTATGAATTTTCACCATTTATTTTGTAGTCCTTGATCAAAATCATTCTGTATAGAATTTATTAATTTGATGATGTGCTGTGCTAATGGTTTGCTATCCATGAGCATAAACCGGGGGNAGGACAACTTAATTATAAATACAATACTGTGTAGTGGACATTACCTGCTACGAGGCAAAATAGAGAGAGAGAGAGAAAAGGCGGGCTAAGCCCGCCGTATAGGTGCGTTATCATTCGTCCATCTTATTCACCCTCAACCTGATAGACTGAGATGGATTATGCTGAGTCCTGCCGTTGGCCCGGCGGCGTAGCCGCTAGTTCGTGATATAATCGTAGCGATCTAGCCTCATACGGTAGACCGCTACAAGAGGCAACGACAGTGAAAAGGCTTCAAATCACGGTAAGTAGAATTCACTCCTTTGATTAAAGGACGATGGTATCCTTATCCTCACAGTTTGCCAGACGAATAGTCACGTGACACACGAGACGGCATCTGGTTGTTTCAGGGTACAGAAATGTCATTTAAATTCTTTTCAGGCCAGTGGTGTCAGAGTATGGAATGCTTTACCCTGTCAGCTCAAGCAATCTGTAAATTTGACCAAATTTAAAACTGATTGTAAAAATTATATTGTAAATGCTATGCAGTAATTAAAGTCCATCCTGTACATATTTTTATCTTCTTGTACAATTTTTATACCTTCAATTTCTGTATTACATTATTATAAATTCTGCTCCATGTAAAAAAGTTATACTGTAACTTATGGATTTCAGAGGTTTAATAAAGTCACACACACACACACACGGCTTTTTTCGCATATAAACTATTTCCATGACGATTTTGTACAATTATAAAAGCTCAACCTACGAACGATTAAATGGATTCAAATGAAAGAAACCAATATCCGGCAACACATTAGAACTATCTTTTTACCATTCAGTCCAAAATGATCTCTGTTTTAATAAATATAAAATTATTCGATTTCAATACGTTAAACGGGCATGATCTAAAATTAACAACGAATCCAAAGGATTATTCCATAAAAGGAAATAATTTAGACAACAATTGCTTCAGCGGACAGACAGACGATCTTCAAGCCTTGCTGCTCATGAATTTGTTTTTGAGCTTCGCCAGTTGCCCTACGACAGAAAGAGACAGCCCAACATAATGATTAGCTGAGGAATTCACTACTCAAAAGACATTGCCAATCTATGTCATTACGGCGACAGATCAGTCAACGGCACTGCTCATTAGAGGATGTTCACACCTAATGTCTACAGGCTTACATTCATCCTAAACTGACAAGTGTAAACACCAGAGCATGTGACAGCGTTCATACCTGCTTTGGACTTTCGTTTCGACAAGCTCCTGAATCGTCCCCAGAAGTTCTTGTCATCATGGTGATGGCCTTTGCATCGTTTGACGCCCATCGGCACAACAATAGACGAACATTGGCTGCCGTCGTGTGCCTCTGTTGCACGCTCTTCGTCCGTGTGATCATCGGCGCTATCGAGGCTGCCTGACCTCGCTTCGATGGTATCTCGGGCGTCCAATACGTCGATCTCGTAGACGCGGTCGTTGTAATACGTGCCAATGGCGTAGACAGTTCTGGGTCGAGGCTCCGTCGCTTTTCCGTTCATCATCTTCGAGCGATGTCTTCGCTCCCAATCAGCGTAATTAAACGACTTTGAACGCGCAGCACCGTTGCTTTTATCAATGCTGCAATTGTTGTTGTTGTGTTCGTAGCTGCGGGCGCTGTGGTCGTCTTTGTTTGTGAAGAACAGTGAGTCCTGGGGATGAGACCACGATGTGCGCCCCTGTCGTGGCAACAGGACGTTGCTAGGGCGATGGCGTTGCCGATTGGACGTCGTCTCCTTGTCGTCCGCGGCGTACTGGATGATCATGGTCAGATTGTTTGGTTCGTCAGTGGCGCGGTGGTCGCCCGCGGTGGCCGTCTTGGCAGCGTCGGGCGTGTAGAAGAGCGGCTGGCGCGGCAGTCGTCCTGATTCAGAGCCTAGCGACACTTTCCTTTCGTGTTCCTTCGTCTTGTCATCGCCCTCCTGGAACTTCTCGTGCGAATCCGTCGACTCGGTGTTGCCTGTCGTTGACAAATGCGACATGACTCCAGGGAAGTCTGACGCTAGTTTGATCTCTTCGATCTCCTGCGTGAGTGCGAGGGCGGCGGCCGTCTTGTACCACGATTGGATCCTGCTGCTGATCTCCTTCTGCGTCTGCTCGAGGTCCTGCGACTTCATGATGGGGCGGGCGATGTGGGCGCCGCGCGGCAGTGTTTTGGTCTTGCGGAGGTTGGACGATGGACGCGGCGAGTAATCATCCGATGACACCACGCCCTCTTCGACGACATCGAAGGACGACGAACGAGAATCCAACGACATCTTCTGCTTGGGTATTGACGAGCGCACAGGTCCCGACGACGACGCAGCTTTCGTGGTGGACGGCGAGGCTTTCGCCTGGTTGATCGAGGACGTGGCTGGATCACTGGGCCTTCCCGGCATGCTGCATGATCTGCTCCTAGATTTCTCAACCTCCACTGCCTGACCAAGCAAGCCCACTTTGGAAGCCAGCCTCCTTTTTAACTTTGGTGAGACAGAAGAGGCTAAATTTAGAGCCATGATCCTCGACATGTCTCGTGACGACGATGGCACGCCAGCTGATCTACTCTGAGTGGAACTCGCTCGCTGCTGCCGATTCCTGCCGACTGGTGACCGAGTTCCATCCGACGTTCGTCGCTGATTTGTTTCGATTGACACTGCCGAAGGGCTGCGTCGGTTCAGAGAGTACTTTGGACTTCCACGTTGAGAGCTTTCTCTGCTTGCTGCATCCTTGTTGGCACGAGGACCTTGCTGTTCCTTCTGACTCCGCGACAAACTCGCGCTGCGTGGAAGCGAACGCGTGTCGCCGCGATGATAGTCGTACGATTCCGTCGACGAAGAGGATATCGTCGAACTGATGGAGACAGTCGAGTTTCCTCTTCTGCGGTCGGACTTGCGAGGTGATTTCACAAGGTCTTGCAACGCGCTGTAAAGATTGTTAATCTCAACAAGCGAAGGCGGTCGGCGGCGGACAGCATCGGTGCCTGCAGTGGTTGCGTTGCCATCAGCAACATCACCGTTATCCGTAACAGCAGAGAGAGAGTCTGGTGATGAGCTCAAATTGCTCAACGACTCGTCGGAGTGATCCATATCATCCTGTGAATGAGAAGAACGAAGTCATTAATCAACAACAATAATATTTTCACATCAATTTTGACCGCCAACGTGATGTCACAGTGAGATTCTCAATTCATGTTCAATAATTGTACAAATTATAGGACACTAGATGCTTCTTAGAGATTACTCGAACATTCCACGGCAGTTCTTATTGCACTGATTATTTAAGGATCATGATAGCAAGATAATAATTATAATTATTAACCATATTAACAGTACTAGTTGCGAATTGATCACGAAAAGATTTCTTGAAAGAGACGAACAGAACCATTCATTGAACAGTTCGGCTTGTTTTACTAACTATTCCGTGTACAGTTCGCAGTGACATATTTTATGAAGTATTTACAATTTAATAAAACACTGGCATTACTTTCAAATTAAGAAGAACATTAATCACTCAGGCTGAAATATATTAAATAAGCTGAAAGAAATGAACAGTGTTAACTCAGCATATTGACTATCAAAATGACTGGAATGTTGCAACCCTTCAGCTTCTTCAAATAACAACACGAACGTTCTATTAGCGACTTTTTGTGAATGCATGGCATGTTCTGAAGCTATAATTAGCATGGCGCTTGGAAACAAATAAACAAACGCATGAAATGGGATCAGAATATTTCAGAAGATAATCATGATGCGAAAATGACATTTGAGTAACATTCCAGAAACAGTACACTTTGTACATCTAGAGCTTGACGGAATTTGTAGACGTGGTCAATAAAAAAAAAAAAAAATTACGGTACAGCCTTGCATAGACAGACCCACGAAATACTGCAAAGGAATCATGCACTGTTCCTGAAAATTCAGCATTCAGCCTTCAAAAGAATCAAAAGACGACCGAGATTCAACAATATGATACAAGTAAATGGAATGAGTATTGAGAAGTAAACTGACTCACCAAAATGTCGACGGCTTCATGCAAGTTTAAAACAATTTCCCTTTTGAAATCAATGAAATTCCTAGAAAAAACGTAAACATTGGTTCAGCTGGAAAGCAGCAGTGCCAGAACAATAGATTCTTGCGTGTGCAAAATGCAAACAGGAAAATACAACTGATGGCTACCCAGCAACTTCTATTCGGAACGAGTTTGACAAATCGAAACGGTCTCCAATTGAAGATGAAAATTAAAGGCTTCGTTTTACCAGCCAAGATAGACACTACGAGAGACAAGGATTCGATGACCCGCATGGAAGTCTGTTCCCTGCATGAGCAATTTTATTATGTGACGAACAGAAAGTTAACAGGGATGTGTGAAATGAGGAGGGGGGAATTTCTTGATAAAATTAGCGTCTTGCGTCTCACGTCACTGGTGGTCGGTCAACAAGCAAAGAGCCAAAGACAACGACAAAGCAACTCGAAAATGCAACACAACGCCCATGTATTGTTTAGGGTTCGGTATCTGGTTTTAGCTCCACCTTATAAATTAATTGAAGCATCGGCTAATTGAAGTTCTGTTTTGATTTGTTTCCTTGCACAATTTCATCTGGAATCGGTAAAATTACCAGGAGAATATCATACCACGAACAACCTTAATTAGTCCTACTGACTTTTGCAACCTAATTATGGGCTCCGAAACATAACACATTTAGCTCGCAGGCTACTCAAATCTGCATAGCGCGAGTCATTTTATCAAAAACGTGTCGCAGTGAAACACAGTAAAGCGCCGCCTTCGCCAAGGCAAAGTGGCTTCACATGGCGACATGTTCACAGTCATGTGACGAGACAAGCCGAGACAGCCACGGCGAACGCACGTCAGCAAGCTCCACCTTCGTTGCCTTACTCAAGAAAAGAGACATTTCTCAACAAAAATAAGCAACTACCCACACATCACACACAATCTCAAAAGTCAACTCTGTTCTTTCAACTGGAGAACTATTCATTATTATTTTCCCTCGTCGTTGATATGCGTGAACAAAACTAAACGCGCTGTCATCGAGAAGAGCATGCCATGTCAACACAACAAGAGCGTCAGCATTCCCATTCCAGAACCTCTATCGGTGTCGGTTTCATTCACGGAAAAGATAGGTTTCAAATTATTAGAAAACAATTTGCCGACTGTCACTTTTCTAGCAACGGCAGAAAGGCACATTTTTGACCGGCAAATTCTGAGTAGTACTATCTGTGACCATGATTGAAGAATGCTCGTCAAAACGTAGCAAGGGAGAGCAAGCAGATAGTCTCGCAATAGAACGCAACATTCAAAAGTAATTAGCATCGTTGTGTCGTCAGAAATCTCCAAAACCAAGTCATGCTGAATTTAACAAAGCGTAGCCTTGGATGATGTAATGCCTCGCAGGAACACACAGGATTGCAAAGGCAACGTGCCTCGTTGGAAGGAGTAATTAGCAGCTTAATTATTTCCTTGTCGTAGCCAGGAGGGTCGTAGCGAGAAATGAAAAGCCACTAAATGATCATCCTCGTGTTGACTCTTCACCGCGGAGGCAGCAAAGCTTGCTCTGTCTCAGACCAACATCGTGTCGCCACCCGAATAACCTGCACTAAAGCTATTTACTAAGAGGTCAACAATGATATCATCCAAACCAATTCACAAACAAAACCAAAACCACGGCATGACCGACGCGACAAAAGCGCAAACACGATTCACGAACAACACATGAGGAAATCATTAGCGCAACAAATAAATTCATACTGTAAATGTTGCACCAACAATACGGCTGAAGCGTTTGGGCATTCACTCAAAACTTGCAAGTTCTTAAATCTAACAAACCAATGACAGGACCAGGCAAACCATTGCCGACTGCGAAGGAATGGTAGTCAACGAAAAACTGATTTTTGATGAAAATCAATCGATATTGGCAATATCCCTTGAAAAATTCTATTTTATAAATTGACTTTATTTTCGATAGTGGCAATAGCTATACGTAGTCTTCTCTGCGAAGCAATTTTCATCAGACACTCGGCCTTTTACCCTAAGCTCTTGTCGCGGTGGTCGCGATATGTGATACGTTTTGTAATCTTGTTTCAAACCAACATTGAAATCTGACACGGTCTTTTCAAATATCAAGACGAAAGATAGCAATCACTGCTGTTGTGCTCCGTCTATATAATTAGACGGTCTAAACATGTAGGAACCACCTGAGGAAGTAGGACTGTTGGCCATTTGTCACAGATCTCAATAATTCCATACAAAGATTACAATGATTTCGAACATACCTTTATAGTTGTTGACAATCAAAAACCCAACAAAATCAGCTTTGATCCCCACACAACGATGGCGTAATGCAATACGGGGTCTTTCAAATCATCGCCGGGACTTCGGAGAGCAAAGATCACATCAAGCGTCCAAACTTTCGCAATCGATCACACGAATCAAGATCTGAGCAAAGATTAGAAGACGAAAAACTTTCTAAAGCGCTCCAACAGCGGCCCAATTGCCTCGTAAAGTGTAACACCACAGCACCAACTGTAAGCAGAGGAAAAACAACAGCGATTAGCGCTGGGTTGGTATTTGAACTCATGGATCAACGTTTGCCGAGTGACATGGCATCAAGAAGGAAGTGGTTAGCGAACTGAGAAACAGCACGAGCCGGAGCGCTGCCGGAAGTGATCGCGGTGGCTGAAAACAAGCAACGCACTGTCTCACACGTGCTGGCCAAAACAACAAATTCAGCAGCCGGTGGGCGGTCAGTTGCATAAATCCAACAATTCCCTGCTCGTTTACCCCACGCCTTTTTACGACAACAGTTTTCAGAGGTTTTCAAGATGTCCTTTTGTCTTTGCTGAAATTTGGCTTGTTGGATTATGGAAACAAATGCTGTTCAAATGGCGAATTCATGACAACCAACGACACATATCTCATATCCGGTGAAAACGGTCTCCAAGTCGCCTTCTGAGCAATATCTTATATATAAAAACATGTCCATCAAGCACGATGTAAACTGGAAATTCGATCCAAACAAGACCAAAACGCTGCAAGCGGAATACAGAATTTAGCTGAGATCTTGGGATGGTCTGCAATAAATGTACGGACGCCAGCAAATACTCGGAAAACTCGTGTCAGATGACAACAACATTGAACTATTCAAGTTATGTCTAGAGGATGCGGAATGTCTATTACAAGCTTACGATAGGGTTTACGCGTTTAGTCTAAAGAGTAAACCATCTGGCTGGTGCTGACATCAGAGCTGGTGCAGCTGCACTTCCAACAACAACAACAGCTGGTCTCGTTTTCAAGTGAGCGTGTTGACATATGAGGCCTCCTGAAATAGCTGACTGCATCTGTGCTGCTGCTCGCATGACTTTACATTGACGCATGCCATTGCACGGAATAATGCACGTCGTTTGTTGCAATCAGACCGAACTCAATAAGATATTATGAATAAAGAACCTTTCCGGCTGGACGTCCACCAAAGGGATGTTTCAATCTTCATGTATTCAATTACCATCAGGTAAGGGACCGCTCATTATTCATTCCCAGGGTTGGTACCGAAGAGAAGCAAAAAGTTTCAATTTATTTTAGTATTCACTTCTTCTTCTTCATTCTAGTTCACCCAACCTTATGGTATCCAGGAAAAAAATTACCCAACCTTGAAAACTTGCACAATCTATTAAATAGATGTGGACAGAAAGGCAGAAAGCCTACGGTCATTAAAAACTGTGATCAAGTGCATAACTTCATCCATCTAGATCAAAATGGGCAAAAGTCAGAGGACGCCATCCCATATTCCAAGCTTCAAGCATAAGTTACGTGACACTGGAATCAATTAATCAGCAAAGGAAAGAAAACATCAGTTGAAGGTGGCAGTCCAAAAAGCATTACCCAACCTTCAGTGTTGTCAAAATTTGAGTTACCCACCCCGGTCTCAGTCTATGGAATATGGATTGGACATCGAGAAGCAGTCTTAGCATGCGCAGATAGCCGGAGCTCACTTTGCTTTAGTGGAATATATTGGAATGGACTGATATCTATGACGATCATCAATCCGCTTCATTCCTTGTTCTTGGCTTTCGACAATGTTCATACTATCATTTGTCTGTGAATATGATTATACTAAATCCCAACATGATGAGTGACCTGGACTGCGCTATGGCGTATAGTGTGCAAGTGTGTCGTTTTACTGAAACAAAAACACGCTTTAGATGTGTTGAATTTTGTAGTCTGTTGCGCCGCACTGAGATTGAACTGATCGTGCTGATGGAAGAATGTCGTTCTCTGGATCCTGAGGCAGATTGGCAAGGGTGAAAGCGAAACGCATGCTTTTGCGTAGGAGCAAATACTCGCAAATCACTCAGCCATTTATGTCTTTCAGTTGGCGTTGAATAAGACAGCAACTTCGCAGACGACCTTGGCCATTAGCTGTGCGGATGATCGAATCCGGTCAGTTGGTGAGCTCCAAAATGGATTAGATTTATGATGTCCATTGTATTAAATGAATTAATTCAATATTCAATTAAGAAGGGTCTGGAATCGTGTTCAATGGTCACGTGACATCACAGAATGAACTCACTGTGGCGTGTGCGCTTGACCGTATTTCTGAAAATCCAAAAGTTACAATTGAACTATTTATATGGCATTTTTGGCTTGTCGCTATAGCAATGGATTTCTACTTTTCGATTGTCTGGAGTCCGTTCCCGGGATTTTGCCTGGAATCCTTAGTTCTTGTTTTTCGTGTACATTTTTCACCACAATCCGACCACGGTACTGCATTGCGGGCGAACAACAGAGAAACAATTGAATTCCAGGTATAGTACACAGTATATTGCTACAGTCTAACATGGTTTAATGACCGCCATCTTCAAGTGGCTCCTGAAAGGCTCAAACAATACAAGTTACCTGTACGGGACGACCACCTACTGTATGTTAAGAGAACATCTTAAGTGGTCGTTTAAGATAGCTTTAACTGCATGGTGCTTTCGACGTGTGGGGATATCCTGACCAAACCAGCATCTTGTTTATGGCCGTCTTGATATCGTGTATTTTCGCCAAGTAGCGCTACTAAACCTACTGTACATGGATTTGAATACTGTTCAGGATTTCGGTAATCGTTAATATTTTGTTCGGGTTCCTAACTGCTGGCCATTCTCGAACACCGTCTTTTCTTTCATAGAGCGACATCATTCATTAGTTAGACGTAAGTAGATAATCCTCCTCCAAGCCGCCATCAGCCATAGGAGGCTGGCCTCGTTCGAGAGACTAACAAGTGACGTCATCAGTTCGAAATTATGTTGACACGTGGTACTTACTGAAAAAGTAAGCAGACAAAAGAGAAACAAAGAACACGATCGAGTTGTCCCTTTTAGAAGATACCTCAGTTTAAAGTTGCAACTAAAATTGTAAGTGTTGATAGTCAGAATAACAAACGCCTAGTCTTTTCAAACTTTTCTTTCGAAACAACAATAAAACAGCTTACAACAGTTCTGCTGGACCCTAGTCATTGAAAAACGCTACATTCTAAATCGATTAAACAGTGTCAAAGGGAGTTCTCTGCTTATAGTTCGTCGTGCTTTCGTCCGCTGAATTCTGAGTGACTAATGTAGCCATCTTGATTTCTGTCTTCTTCTTGAAAGATCTCTCGCAGCAACGCCTGAACTCCCTCCTCTCCTGGCTTCTCAGGGATTCCCTCAGAACGAATGTAGACGGCGACCTGACAAGTAATTGGCGAATAATAAAATACATAAACGTCTTCAAATATCTACAAACTTGAAAATGAATTATCACATTCGACCTGCATCTCATTGTAGTTTTAAAGCACATTGTTCAATTGAAACGAAACAACGACTTGCAGGAGACGCAACAACAAGTAAGTGAACTACAGTACTTAATTTGCGCTAGGATGACATCTACCATTGAATCATTATCTAACCCGAATTGTATCGGTTGCAAATTCCGCACTGAGTTGACATTTCTCAACAAGTTAATACTTCAAAGAACACTAGACAACTATGAACATGTAAGATTTAAGATGAGTCCGGCATCGTTCTAATGGTTACAATTGTTGGATGCCTGAAATGTCAGCAATTGAAGATACCTCTTGTCTGGAGAGCAATCCGTTGTTGTCTGTGTCGACGATGCTAAAGACGTTGCTCTTGACGGGGGCTCCGGGGATGTTCGTGAATGACAAAAGCTTAACGTCAAAGAACAATGTCGTCCTGGCTGGCATTCGACCCCCAATGGTTTGGTCGCCGTACGCCCATTGAGCGGGGACGCTAAGATGACGAATCTCACCAACACACATATCACGCAGGCCCCACTCCCAACCAGCGATCACCTGACCTTCGCCAAGAACGAATTCGAATGGGGCGCCAAATGCAGAGCTACAATCAAAGAGAATGGTACACACAATGAAAGATAAGAATTCGTCCCCAAGGCAACAACATTTGTCACGCGGAATGCAGATACGCGTAATTTGCAGCGACGCGTGAGAGTGCAATGCGATCAAGTATTAGCGGCGACAGTCCTCCGTGAATACTTTTGCCAACTGCCACTGAGTCACTTCTATGATGTAGCACTTGGCTTGCTAGCAAATCAAGCAACGATAACAAAGAAAATGAAACGAAAAAAGATGTGAAAAAGTTGCAGCAAAGAAGTTGTTCATTGACGAGAACAGAAAATCAACGAAGAACAAGCCATCCTTTACAATTCTATAAGTACCAATGTCTTACGACCATTGCATTCAAAGAAGCTTCAAGCAATGTTCAAACGCCATCTTACCTTGAGTCGATGTGCGTTAAATCTGTCAGAGTGGCATTGTACTCGACTCTCATCATATCACCAGGTTTCGTTGTCTTGTCGCAAATTTCTGGTCGATAAACTAAGCCTATTCCTATTCCTGAGAACTCCTCGGCTCTTGAGGTGAAGGCGAACATGCCAAAGAGAGCGATTGAGCTGATTATGAAATTCATCTTGGCGCTGAGTGTCTGGTGTGCGAGTGCGTAGCGGACTGAAGGAGTAGCGTGGACGTGTGGCACTATATAACGCAGGACGCCATAGCATGCGTGTCAAGCTACACGTTGTCAAAATTGATGCAGCCAATTGGAAAGCGAATTGCTAACATCGTTGCCGATTGCAGCCTGGCAACCGCGAACGTACCTTTCCTTCAGACTCCTTTGAATGAAGTCATTTTCAAGTTTCTTGAGTGACGTTTAAATGGCGAGCTGGAACAGATGACGTGGAACGAGCAAGAGGGCTTGGTCGCATGTTCCTATCTTACAAGAGTTGCCTGGCAACGGAGATGAGCCGCCGAGAACGTCCCGATACTTCAAGCTAGCTCACAGAAAGATTAAGCTCCCGCCATTACACAAAATACATAATGGGATGAACAGGTCCTGTGAATATAGCTTTTGTAGCACTTCCATTTCTGCTTCGCCAATATGGCGCCCATACCAGGTGGTGTTGTCGTGGCTGCCGCATTCTTCAGCGTCTATTTTGTTTGCTTTGGCTACGCGAAGGAACCGTATGAAGACTCGGCCGTGTACTTAGATAGCTATACTTTTCCTGAACTGAATTACGACTATGATGGATTGGAGCCGTTTATTGACGAGAAAACAATGTATGTGCACCACAGAGGCCACCACGCTGCGTACACCAAAAAACTCAACGCAGCCCTCGACGAATGGAAGGCATCGGTAACTAAAATGCGAAAGCATATAAAATGTCCTAACCCCTCACGTAGCGTCTCATATCCGTTCTCCCATTTAGAAATCCGGTGGTAGCACCAATCAATTTTCAACTTCAAAGTTGAGCTAGCAAGCTATTGTACCACTGTTATTTAATACTGTAGCCTACAACAAATTTTGCTTGCTTTCTAGGGAGAAAATAGAGAATTGCGAGAGACGGCCTTGATAAATATAATCAAAAACCAAGACAAGGTGCCAGAAAAATGGAGAAAATCCATCAGAAATAACGGAGGAGGGTGAGGTCTTCGCAAAATATCAATTGTGTGTCCAAGGAAGACATTTTATTGCTTTTCAGACGCTCCAGTTTCCAATCACCGAAAATCAGCAACCTTGCAGGTCAATTTAAATATAACTAGCTGGTCCGCGCTGCTAACACAGCTGCGTCCAGCGTCGTTGCTTTGCATTTGGGTGGAGGTTAATCAGTCCAATAAAAATCACAGTTCTTTTTTTTAGCCCATAAAGCAGTGTCTGCTACCTGAACAAGTGAACATATAGTAAAATCAACTTTAAGAACATTAGAAATCATATAAGCAGCTGGTCCAACCAGCTACGCTACTCCAGTAAGCTTCGAATACTGCCTATTGTTTCTCAACTCAGCTTTGGGTCCCAAGAGACTAAAATCGATCCTTCCAAACCATTCGAGCGCAACACCTTTCGAGCGCAACGGTTTGCAAATGCAAGCTCAGAAAACTTAAGGTGCCCATACCACAGCGATAATTTAAGCAAACTTCGTCAAACTTGCAGAAAACAAAGCTCGGTTTCAAGGTGACCTTTTCAAAAATGGCTTCGTTTTATTCTGCACCAATTTGCATTGTTCAACTTTGACCTGGTGTGAGCGTTGGCGTTGTGCCGTATGTTTCGATAACCGTGCACAACCAGAGCCTTGTTGTTTCCCAAAGGTCGGGAATCTCGTACTTGCACATGAGTGGCAGGTGCCTAGTTTTGAACATACATACATACATCTTCTTTCCTCCTCCTCGATATCGAGTGCAAAATTTCCACAGATAAAATTATATATATACTAGCGGCTACACCGTCAGGGCCAATGGCAGGACTCAACATAATGCATCTCAGTCTATCAGGTTGAGGGTGAATAAGATGGACGAATGATAACGCACCTATACGGTGGGCTTCGCCCGCTTATTCTCTCTCTCTATTTTGCCTGGTAGCAGGTAATGTCCACTACACAGTATTGTATTTATAATGAAGTTGTCCTAAGGAAAACTACTCACAAATGAAGCAATGACATCATGGGGGCCATTTGACACATACCCCAAAGCTACAATATCTACAAAGTAAGCATGTACTCCACGGTTAGGAGGCTCGCTGTTTGACTTGCGGATGAAAAAAACAAACAGTGTAATTCAGCCATGCTCCGTGTTTTCGTATGCACAAATTGGTTTCCGCAAAAGATGTCATCAGTTTACAAGTCCGTGGTCTCTTTTCGTTGTGTTTTGCACAGCTTTTTGCCTGCGCCAAAACGTCTTGGCATCAAAACGATCAGGCACCAAAACGTCTGCGCTGAAACATGACGTACCCGAAGCCAGGGTCACATCTTTCAGTCTCGCAGCTTGATCATGTGAGGACAAAACCATTGTTCCGTGCACGCAGCAATAATAAATGGCGAAGCTGCGGTGAAAACGTCGAATTTGAAATGGGAAAAGTTACGCCGTTGTCGAGAAGGAGAGCGTGCTATTGCTCCCATTCAGAGAAGACGGTCTTCCTGTTGCGACTTTTGTAAAAGGGAAGTGTGGAAAAGTAACGATCTTGGCGGAGAAGAGCTCAAAAGAGGACGCATTTCGAGGGCACTTACAGACCCACAGACACACAGACAGACAACATAGCGCGTTTAGTATTATGAGATTACANTGCGCTGAAACATGACGTACCCGAAGCCAGGGTCACATCTTTCAGTCTCGCAGCTTGATCATGTGAGTGTTACGGAGACAAGGAGAACGCTGTCGCTTCGACGAAGATGTAATAACAAGAGACAGACAACACGCAA
>OFHS01000274.1:2750-13186 GCA_900245855.1 Calvadosia cruxmelitensis
AATACAATAATTGCAATTGTATTACAACCTAATTTAATTTAAGATCTCTACGGTAGACTCACATGGATGTTTCGTGTAATCGAGGCTGATTCCTCTTGGGGTCTGGGTACCACCCGTTTCGCGAAGGCCACGACACACTTTGTCCCTTGATTCTGACTTTTTCAAAATGGGGAGCGGAAAGAAACTGTCTCACGAAGAAGAAATTCTCCTTCAGGACTTCAGCCGTACGGCTTCAAAGAAGTCAAAGGCTCTGTTCTACGGAAATGCTTTCCTGATATCTGTTTTGCCACTATGTAAGTTTACTAATGTCGAGAAAATGTGATTTCTTTGTTGGAGTAAAGGCAGAACGTGGAGTGTGCCATTCAAAAGCCATTGCTATTTGCTAAACACATGAATTTTTGTTTGCTGTAGGGCTGTTTTGGAAGATTCACATGATGGATCCGTATCAGTTTGCTGTCTTATTCGTCGTGGGTCCCCTTGTCTCTGCCTATCTGGTTGCTTACGCTTACCAAAACACCAAGTTTGTGTTGAAACACAAGTAAGTTTTATTTTGAATTTTGAAGCGAGACTTCAATAGTTAGATATGCTCTATCGTAGCTCACAAAAGAAATGAATTTACATGGTTGCAGAACACTGTTGTATCTGGTATTTTATTATTATTAGAATTGCTCAAAAGCGGGAAAGCGCTGTAGCAGCTGAGGTCAACTCACAGCTTGACTCGAAACCTGAGACTAAAAAGATGTCTAGAAAAGAGAAAGACGACAGGTGAGAATGGAACATGACATGATAAACGACTTGTCTGATTTACGCAAGTCTGCTTCTGGTTTAATTTTAAGTTTTGTGTTTTTTGTTTCTTATTATACAGAATTTTGTGGAAGAAGAACAATGTTGCTGATACCGAAGCAACCACCTTCTCCATTTTCTACAACAACACGCTTTATGTGTTCCTCATCATCACTGCATCTTTCTACATTCTGCGATCTTTCAGTCCAGCTTTGTATCCTTTCAGACAAGAGAATGTTTAGCTAGTTTTGCCCAAAATAATTGTTGTTAATTTCCTTGGAAGTATGATAGGGATTTCGTTTGATTGAATTTGATTGTTCAATTATTCAACAACTCATGATTCAATTTGACTCGCACAATTCGAATCTGTTTAATTTCATAAATAGTATATCATTCTGAGATACGTGATAGCCAACACTAGAAAAAACTGATAGCAAAATTTCCACTTAAAGTTGAAAGAGGAGGAGGCAGAATCTCGCAAAGCGGGAACTGCAAGGCTGTTTAATTATAACAACAAGCATTTGATTGAGATAAAAGGCGGAATTTTATAATGGAAATCTGTGGAATCAATAACAAAGAAATAATACACATATGCTAGTAGATTTGTACAATCCTGGTTCGAACAGCATCCCTTGGACAATAAGTGACTGGTAGCTATAGCCACGTTTGCATCAAAAGATTACATAAAAAATTGCAGACTTGTGGAGTATCAGAGCGTGTACGAGGCAGAATTGCATGTTTGTGAATGTTAAGGTTGTAATCGGTAAGGCGTTTTATTCTGTAGCCGGGGGTTGCAGGTTCAAATGTCAGTTTGGTCCGACGCATTTTATTGAGCAATCATGTAACATTGACTATGTGTAGAGAAAGGACTCAATCGTCATTTAATCTGAAAATCCGATAAGACTAACTTCAACAAAACTACACAAGACAAACTTCAAATTGTTTCTTAGAAAACTCAAACTGTCATTTGCTTGCCTTTATGAAGACTACCTGAGTACCTGTGTTATGAGACCGCTTTCAATGGTCCTCAGGGATTATTTATTGATTATTGAAGGATACATTTACAAATGAGAGAGTTTGGCATAATTATGATCATCCAATGAAAGAATTCCGTGTAATTACTGAACTCATGCTGTCCTGAAGGCTAAATCTTTACATGTAAATGGTGTTTTTGTTTATCCAAATTTCATATGACCTGCGTTTTGCTTGGATTTGTAAAGTTCATTTGTTGATTGTCTTTGTGTCTGGTTGCTTTTCTTGACGATAATCACTTCAGAAACTTCATCTTGTCTACCAGCTGCTCAGCTGGACTAGTGGCGTTGCTCTCGACTGGAACATATTAAACCTGTCATGACGTAGGAGTTGCTACTGATTAGAAGAATGCGTGGTTCATTCCTAGAAAAATATATTTCATTTTGACAATCTGATGCGTTTTACCTTTGTCTATCTTGTAATATCAAATATCACACAATGTCGTCGATCGGACTCCGCTTTTGTGATATTTCAGAAAATCGAAGATCGTTTTAGAATACAAAGTTCTGTATCTACAACAATTGTCCTCAAATTTATCTAATGTTCTCTACTACATTCATTTATTCTGCAGCGTGCCTGTGTCCACTTGAGCTTTATTTGAACATGTCTTGCATGGTGTAATCCAAGGAGAGCATCCTCTTCAAATTTGACTGGATTCAGCATCTACAATTAACTACAGAGCAGTTCCATGCTGCCAGACGCATCTGAAACCGTAAAAATGAGCATGACATCACGCTAGAAATTTTGGTATCTACTGATAGCCAATGCATTGAGCTTACTAGATATCGTAAGATTTATGGCTATTTCAGTGTGGTGCCGTGAAATCACTTGACAGCGAAATTTAGATAATTCTCTAGTCAATCAATCAATCAACGTCGTTTATTCTGAAAATCCGATAAGCTTAAAGCTTTTTTGCACCATGTCTGCACGGAGCAGATAGTATATAGCAGATAGTATTCCCAACATCTGCACTTACAACTTTCGCATTCATACACGCTGTAGATGGTAGCCTGTACAACTCAGTACAAGTTCAGTCGAAAAAATCTGTTTGGAAGCCGTAATAATCCGATGGCTGGAAAAAAGTTTATACGTGCGAAGGAAAAAGCGTGGAGGAGCAGGGAGTCGAACCCTGGGCCTCTCGCATGCGAAGCGAGCGCTCTACCACTGAGCTACACCCCCTGTACATGTTTTGTTAAAAATGACATATTTATTAAAATGAACGTACGAAACACGACTTTTACCTTTGCTTTTATGTAGCCCTAACACAACAAGAAGCAGCTGCATGGATATTTCTCTTAACTTTCTTCCAATTTCTATCGAAATTGTCAAGAAAATAAGATGGTACTCCACCATTTGCATTTTTCTATGTCCAAACACATTGCAAATCCAGGACATGCTGCCCTATATCGATCCGTCCCAGTCTCTTACTCATTTGTCTATCACAGTGTAATTCTCTCTCTTGAATCAACGGATCAAGTTTACGAAGGTATTATTTTGTAAGTTATGGACATCAGAAATAAATAAAGTCACACACAAGCAAAAAAATCAAGAGTACAACAATCGATCTGAAGATTTTATTGACAAATCCACTTAAATTGTAGCTACAAGAAATAAAGTAGAATGGGCCTTGAATTAGCTGCAATTATATGCCGTGTTTACTCCTATTTGACACAAACAGTTTTTCTTCCAGCATCCACAATAAACTCCACAGCTTCCCAATTGCGAATGTTGAAGGCAGAAATACAAAGCAGCTTTGCAACATCCTATGCGATCCATCAAACTACCACGATCACAAGAACGAAAATTCTCTTGGCAAACAGCAGTGATGTCACCGCCCATTGAATTATCCTTGAAAAAACAAAAGCATCAACGAATAAAATTAACACAACGTACGCGAAATATGTCAAAAGCATTTATATAAGATCATATGAAATCCCAATATACTTTATGCAGATTTCGCTTCATGCGAACAAATTAAATTACTTGCGTAAACGTGAATTGAATACTGTACTCCTACACTGATATTACATGTTCTTGAAACGTTGAATTACTAAAAGTTATCTGAAAGAACCACTTTTTCGAAGAAGCAGTCAACTGAAGTATATCTTAACTACTTTAAAGCTATATAAAGTCTCAAACAGTCATTCTAGTAACGCTATCGTAATTTCGTGGTTTAATTTTTTTCAAAAATGCTTCAAAGAGTAGTGAGTTCTCAATTGCGAGTGCCATCGAGAGTATTATGATAAGCTCTTGGAAATCTTGTCAATAATGTGCCAACATTTTCAAGCGTCGTTTACACAAACTAAATGTAGCAAAAATGAGTGGACTTCAAGCAATCAGGCTCACTATATAACTTAGATTTCCCTAAGTCAGAAAGCAATGGAATTTTACTTGGCTTCAGCCTGAACAGATAAAGAATACAGATCATTGATTTTAGTACAAATTAATGCAACCCTAACTGACCCAACCCCGATTACAGATATTCAAGTAAGTTACAGCGTTCAAAGAAACTGTACACTTTCAGAACTAAAGCTTGTAATACAATTATGTTTTAGACTTACCAGAGCTAAATGGTTGTTAAGATCACAATTGCTCATATCAACAGACCCAGCGTTGAAGATTTGTGCAAATCCAACTGTTGCCATCAGCAAAACCAACGTGATTACGCACCAGTGACTCATTTTTAAGATCACGATTCTAAGGATAAAGTTCAAAATTTGATGTCAGAATCTATTGCAATTTAAAATAACATCTACAGCTACTTCTCAACAGCTCAGGGCAACAAAGATCTCTTGTATTCCTGTATAATTTCTATTACTCTTCGCCTTTAAAAACGAAGTTAGCTTGCTATGTCCTGTTATACTTGCTATATTCTCCTTTCTCCTATTATGCTATACTATACTATGCTATGCTATGCTATGCTATGCTATGCTATGCTATGCTATGCTATGCTATGCTATGCTATGCTATGCTATGCTATGTTCTGTTCTGTTCTTTGTCGTGGGCACTTAGAAGCTTGAACTTGTTTCTTATAATTATTCATTTGTTCCCTCTATATATTATTCAATGTTAATTTCAATGATATGTTGTATGATGTATCATGTATCTGCTCCGTGCAAAAAAGCTTTGTAAGCTTATCGGATTTCTCAGATTAAATAACGATTGATTGATTGATAGGTTTTGCTCTGTATACGGGCACAATTTACTTGTGAAATGCAAGTCAAAGCAGTTTCAGTTTGATAACATTTTAGTTTTAAGAAATTCATCATGTTGGCAGCATGGAGAATTTAAATTCAATTAGCTAAATCTATGTAGACACAAAATAAGACCATTAACTCAAATTTGGCCACCGTTTGTCGTACAGTAGTACGTAAATCCTCCTCGATCCTCGTTCACTCGTTTCGCGGCTGTTCGATCCTCTCGGTTCTCGAGGAGGATTTATGTAATACGACAGTTTTAATTGCTAAAAGTTAAAACAGGCCTATTCTCACGACCATCAAAAGTAATGGCTACATAAAATACATTTATGATCTAAAAAATTGCACACAACACCCGCTGGGCAGGGTCCTTAAAATATTGGCAGTGTTCCCTCTTCAATGATAGTTTAAATCGCTAAACTGCTGATAAATGCAGTCAAGAACAGTTCAATAGTCTTATATTCAAATATTAAATCGTAATTGTAATTGTAATTTGAGTATTCATAAATGCCCTAACGAGCAATGATCTTAAACTGTGCTTCACAAGAAATCTAGAATGCATAATTTAGATGTATTAAACCATGTTGCTATGAAACGTAGCTTAGTCTTACCTTGGAAACAGAACAGAACTCACTTGTGATGCTTCTTTGATATCATTCAGATGTGAAATGATTCTTGCTGACAACTGGAAGGCTTTTTAAAGGGTATTGCCATGCTTTTGATGTTGAGAAACGCGTCCCCAATGTTGCGACCACGCTGTAGCAGTGACGCTTGTCAACAACACAGTGCAAAAGAAATCGAAAGTGTAGGAAGAAATTATTGAACTTTGGATTACAATTTTATAGAAGAGCTTTCTGTAGGAGTATCGAAGTTTAATAGAATTAAGACAATGGAAGATCCACGCGTTTAAACACGATTTGTTTTTTAAAGTATTAATCGAGTTTGCAGCTGTTTCGTACTGCGTCCAACGCGATTTTGCTTGGATCTTGGCTTGGATGCTTGGTGGAAAATACTATTATTGACCAAAATTCATTTTTGACTCCAGTGGCGTTCATAATGCTTTTGGGGAAATTGAGGAAAAAGTATGAGAACGGGACGCTATAGTATATTAGGAAGTAGAGATTCAGGCCTCACTCGGGGTTCAACCGTGCAAGGGAGGAGCAACCGAACATATCTGTGCTATTAGGGAACGCGCCCCCCAGTACATCTGGGGAATTGAAAAGGGATAGCGCACTTGGCTTTAATTAAGTGGGGAAGGAAGAAAGAGAGACGCGACCCAGGGGCATCTTCCCATTTCAGCCTCCCCTACTGTGCTTTTTCAGAATTAAACGCAATTCTGAATGCAAAACTATGGCGTTACAGATACTTCTATGCGTTTTTTTCTTGCTTTCTGATGTTCTACACTTTTGTTCATTAGGACAAGTTATTTACAAAACAATGTATTCAGTGATTCCAAAATGTGGAACGAATTTATTCAACTATTGGAACAAGTAACACAATTTGCGACTTTTGAGTCCGAAACTTAATTTGTTTCATAAATATTGATTGCTTGTCTGGAGAAATTTCGGAATATACAATGACAGACATTTACAGTATGATTGCAGTCATGAGATTTTTGGAAAATTGTGTGATATTTTCTTTAGTAATTTGCTCTCGTATATTTTAACATGGAAGTTGGAATAATTCTGGAATAGAACCAATAATTATACAAATATACAACAATAATTATACAAATCAATGCTACTTACAACATACAACAGTTATGTACAAATTAGGGACCACTCATTATTTATGCCCAGGGTTGGTACTGAAGATAAGTCGGGTGGGTAACTCAAATTTTGGCAACACCGAAGGTTGGGTAATTTTTTCGGCTGCCATGTTCAATTGACATCTTCTTTCCATTGCTGATTATTCGATTCCAATGTCATATCATTAAACGTGGTGTTGCGGGTAATGCATACAGATTGATAACAGCTTTTAATGCCGGTAGGATATCTATTTTCTGTCCACATTTGCTTAATATGATATGATGTAAATTTTAGAGGTTTGATAATTTTTTTCTTGGCTTTCTGAAGGTTGGGTAAATTTGGTAAAACAAAAAAAGTTGAAACTTTTTGCTTCTCTTCGGTACCTACCCGGGGCAGAAATAATGAGCGCTCCCTTAGTAATGAAAATAATAAAGATAATACAAATAATCTAAAATGATTATACAAATATACAACAATAATCTTTTGGGTCGAGGGCGTAAATATTGCAAAGCATTCAAGCAGGGAAACCTTGACAAATATGACACTTGCCATGGTTACTTTGGTTAGCTCAGCACGTGTAGCGCCTACTCTTGACAAATCACCAAGTCATTCACTGCTGAGCATCTGGACATTGGACTCCATCGTTTCCAGCTGCCATTTCGTTGTATTCTTCACAAAAAGGCCCACAAAGAATTGTTTGTGGCGTTTCGGATCGGTTGTTGCGTTGTTGAGGTTAGTCCACGACAATTTGTTTACTTTGGCGTTGCGAGAGCTGGACAATTTTATCTGTAAATGAAATTCTTCAAGTCGTAACCTCGCTATGTCTACTCCTGCGGAAAGAAAACCTGTCCTCATGACCTACCAACACGAGAAAATAACATGGAAATTCCTTCCTGAGCTGTTCATGGTTCTGCTTCAAGTTTGGTGGACAACATTGAAGGCGATGGTGCGCTGGTTTTTGCCAACGAAACGGAAGAACTTGGAAGGAGAGATTGTGTTTATCACCGGAGGAGCTGGTGCTTTGGGAAAGCAGCTCGCAAAATTGTTTTTGCGGCGAGGTAATTGCTATCATAGTTCGTAAACACAGCGAACTGTACAAACAGGGACTTGCTGCAGGGTGGGAAAAGGGGGCTTGACATTTTAAATGGGAACAACGTTGGGTGACACATTGATGGAAACGGGGCTTTGTTGGCGCCCTGGTTTGTCCCTATTTTAAGCATAGTGAGTATGTTTCAAGTAGCCAAGACTGTAGAGAAATTTTCATCATCATCATCATCATCATTTATTCTGAAATTCAGCAAGATAATTAATCTTTTTTCAAGGAGCAGATACATGATACAAAATATATTTCAGATTACTAATATCAACAATAAACTAATTAACAGGAGAAAGATTATACGAATAGATGAAATATTTTAAAAACATCAGGACAGGGCTCTCAACTTCAGGCCGGGTCTCAGAGTGAGAATTTTTTCTAGTACGGTGTACCCAAGTACGGTATGCGCAATTCGCTCAAAAGCAAATACCTGCTCATTTCTACTACTACTTTAAACTTATGTTAATATAATGGTTGCCTCTGTACCATAAATAAAGCAGCAACCTCTATAAAAGACCAATTATCCCGACAAGAAAAACAAATTTCTATAAGTTTTATGGGATGCACTTGACGTAGATGTCAGATCCACTACATGAGTCAAATAGCACAACAATGAAAAAATATCGTTGTCTCATATAAATCCATGACCCTTCATATTAATTATCAACAGCAACAATAATTTTCAGGAGCGATGATCGCAATTTTCGAGAGGAATAATTAATATATACATGAATAGAATGAATAATAAACAATTTTGAGGAGAGAAAAGCCAAGGATCGTGAGAAATTAGCTATCTATCGTGAGAGTGTGAGATGAGCTCTGAAATCATGAGTCTCACGCCAAAACCGTGAGAGTTGAGAGCCCTGTCTGGAACAAATTTATACTTCCAAGTGTTTTGGACAAAGATACTTCAAAACCTGCCAGATCTCCTACTTCCTTGATCGAAGAGGGAAAGTCAATTCCACAGAAAAGCTCCAGCAAACCGAAAGGAACTTTTGTGGGAACATTAAATGTATCTGATATTGTGTCTGGATGATTGCATTTTTTAAAGAAGTGGTGTTTAAATAAATTTTTTAGCAAAGGAGGAGCAAGGTCATGTTTGATTTTGTGCTCCCAGGAACGTTGATGAAGTTTTATCCTGTCTCCAATAAAGCTGGACATTTTTAGCTGGTTTAGTATATTGGAGACAGGAGTCCTAAAGTGACAGCGGAGCATTGTCCTCAATTCTCCCCTGTGCTGTAGTCTCTGGAGATTATATCTAAGTGCTGTGCTAATATGCTATACAGCCATTATGTACATAATTTATTGATTTGAATATGATATCGAAATGAATTTACGATTTTTGTAGGTTGCAGCGTTGTTTTAATTGACATCGATAAAAAGCAACTTAAGAATGCTCAAAGCAAACTAAAGAATGACGAAGGCGGTCACGTTATTGGATATGTTTGCGACATCACAGACCGACAACAACTGGCAGACGTTTGCCGAAAAGTTGAGAGAGAGGTCGGTCATCCTACCATTCTCGTCAACAACGCAGCAATCGTTGGAGCAGGAAAGATCTTGGATGTGTCGGATGAAGTCATCAGAAGAACGTTTGACGTCAATGCATTGGCTCCGTGTTGGGTAAGCTAATATTGGAAATAATAGTCATGGAAATGCTTTTGTTCCATGCAAGGTAGAAAACATTCTAAAATATTGGGCGTGCAAAAACTGATTAAATGCTCGAAAAAGTCTAGGGGTCATGCTTGCTCAGAATAATGTAAAGATAATTATTTGAATCTCCACTTATTATCAAAAGCTTATGCCTAATGACAACTGCTTGTTTGATGCTTCAGTTGATAAGAACGATATGATGACATTTCAATATGGAAACAATAGAAATATTTTAAAGATGTACATAGTGTTTCAAAACGAAACTAAAAACGTAACTCTAGGGAATATTATTAGGGGTACAGTAGCCCCCTTTCCCCCTGGATGTCGCTCCCTGTTCTTTGTCCACCTCTCGAAGTTTTCTTTTGTATGGTCATTGTAATTACTGGTTGGCTGAACCTGTTGTTTGTTTTCTTCCCAGTGTTGCCGCGGGTCCTTGCAAACGCCACAATCCCTGCAAACCCCGCAAAAAATTCCAGCGGCAGCACTGTTTCTTCCATGCTCTTTTGTTTCTCACTAGTAAGCGCAAACAGTTACTTGTCAATTGCGTGTGGAATGAATGATGATGATGTTGAAACGTTGTTGTTACGTTTTCTTCGTGACACCATTGCACACGGAATTCCACAATTTACGGTTACATACATCAGACTTAAGCCGTGTTTATACATGCACAACAGACGTGCAGTTTTCTTGACGTACGTCTGATTTCCTCAACCTTTCAACTATCGGAGCAATTCGGCCATGCATAAACGTGTTTGCTGCGTCAAATTACTTGACGTACATCAATGTACGACATGGTTGAAGCATGGTTGGAGAAACCCGTTCATGTCCCATTGCAAGCCGACAGTTGAAGAAGTCGCAGGCATTGTTCTCCTTGAAGGTTTTGACACTTCAAACGATACCCTTGTTTCAACATCGCTATCTTCGTCG
>OFHS01000274.1:17940-49737 GCA_900245855.1 Calvadosia cruxmelitensis
CAACGATGTTGAGGATACGGCAGTACGGCACCTGTACCTACGGCTTCTGAGGTCATGAACGCATTTTTTGGCATCTTCTTCTACATGGACAGTCATGCTTCCGTTACAGGAAGTAGCAGAATGAAGCTGATGGGATTGCTTTTCAAAATTGAGTCCATGGCTTTTTTGTCTCTCCGACAGACAACTCTGACATCGTATTTCAATCGTAACTAACAATCGCTGTTTTCTGCTGCTATATGTTATACAGTCAAATAGGTTTTCACCAATAGAGGTTACATTCGGACCATCCCCAGCACACCGTTATCGACGGAGTTGACTTTATTAGCAAACAAATCTAATATCCATCCATCAATGATTGTAAAATTAAATTTGAAAGAACGGGACAAACATTGAATTTGGGATCTTTTGCAATGGTTTGAAAGTAATTAGCGATCGAAACTTGATGTATTCAAACAGTTAGCCAAGCACAGTCGTAAGGCATTGTTAGATTCAGTCGGTTTTAGAGAGACATTTTGACATCTATGGTACATTGGGGGAATTGGCAATCATAGAAATGAATACGGTTGAATGCAATGCAAAGGACATTGAACCGACTGCATTCCATGGTGCATCTGGACGCCACTTCACTAATTGAACAGGAACATAGCTTGGCCTTCCCTAAAAGCTAGGGACTATGTCCTCCTAGCTCTCCGCTGGTAGCACTCCTGACTTTATTGCACAGCACTTTTTAGCGGTACAGTGAAACCTGTATATAACGGTCACCTTTGGGACCTGAGAAAATTGACATTTATAGACAGGTGGCCTTTCTGTCCAGGTTGATTTCTATTAAAAGTCTCTCTTTGGGGTTAGGAAGAGTGGCCTTTATACACAGGTGGCTGCTCTATAGAGGTGGCTGCCAATACATGTTTGACTGTAATATATTGGATGTTTGCTCAAGTTCTACTGCACCCATATATAAATCTCTCCCCTATTAGCAGCATCAAAATGAGAATGCACAGAATAGAAGCTAAAGTCAGGTCCATACAGTGCAATTCGTTGCTTGTGAAACAGGTGACCAGGATGTTAATACTGGGTTAAGATTCATTAGATTTTCAGCCGCGTGACTGAATGCAGATTACAAGCTATCATGTTTGATGTAGGAGCCGATTTCAAGCAATATCCTAAAGGAAGTTGAGCTTCAGCCAATCAGTGACGTCATTATACTCTTGCGAAGCCACATTTTATCTAGAAACAAAGGACAATGTGCTTTGGAGCCATTATGACACGTTTCTCCCTTGAAATAAAAAGCAACTTCAGCCCACCAAGTTCGCTCATGCTTGTCATGAGATCTTGAAAAATGATTTTCTTTTTTCTGTGTTACAAGATGTCCTCCTGTAACTACTATGACAGCCAACAACGCTACAATCCGCCATGCGCAGTCCCACTGCATGTCGGTATATAAGTGAGTTGACCTCTCACAGGTGAAGACTCCAGGAAAATGCTTTGTTTGAAATGCAATCAGCCGTACTCTTGTCAGTGATGGTCAATTTCAGGAATTGTTCTTGGCTGTCAAAGTTGTTGATTTCAGCTCAAAAATACGTGCCAAAAACATTTGTATCCCGTCATGCATCAGGACTGCGCTTGGTCCATTGCGCGTGGATGAGTTTGACGTCATGGAAGTCCGCCAATATTAAAATAAATGCCGCATTATGCATTTTCCTGCGCGTTTGAACGCCTTTTGTTTACTTGTACAGTTTGCGTGCTCCCTGTAGCAGTTTCCGCTTCTTAGCTGCTAGAACACTGTTGCATCGTGTACATGGTGAGTCGTATGCAGGAAGCAATATTTAATGTGTCTTTTGTGCATGAGATAAAGGCCAGCGTTGCAAGCAACAAATTGCACTCTGTGAACCCAGCTTAACAATTTGGTACTTATAAGTCAATTCAAATTTTAAGCCAAACTTCAAGACTTTCAAAATTCCGTAACGCAATATTATTAGATTGTCAATTACATTTTCAACTTATGCTTTTAGGAAGAGAGGCAAGCAATGGTGAATTGTGACAACTGATTGTTCAACAAACCAGGATGACAACCAACGGATAATGACATGTCAAAAAGTATCCCGATTAGCTCTTGCGCAAGCAAATGTTCTTAATTGTAATTCTTTAATTAATCACCCTAATGTAAACAAGCAAGTGACCCATTTTATTTATTGTATTTACGTAAAATTTGTAAGTTCTTGTATACTATCATGGAAGCCTTGTACAGATCTTTTTGAGAAAGACGAGGAGTCTATCTCAAGTTTCATGGCTAATTTTATTATGTATCTAATAGAAAGACAAATCATTCACCGTGTAATTATTATCATTTGACAAATTAAACAGCTGTATTTCAACCTGGCTTAATGATGACCTGTTTGAGCGACCACCTTGAAGCTTGTAGCAATTAACCTGTCTCAAGAGACCACTTTTTGTGGTCCCTGGAGTAGTCACTAAAACCGCAAACCGTTTCCGATAGTTACTGGTCCCATCTTGTGCAGATTGTGTTGTGTCAATTGGAAGCAAGTTGTGATTCATATCAAGTACTATTTGGAATGGCTACAAGCTGGAAGGGTTAAGGGTTATGCAAAGGAGTACAGTGCTGCTTTCCATCCAGCCAAGGAGAAAGATTTCCGACAATACTGTTTTTGTTCTAATGTTAAACAGATCTTTACATGAAAGGAGTGCGATGGCTTTGCTTGCAGTGAAGTGATTGATTGTTCCACTTGTAAAAAGGGTCCTTTACACGTTCGAGAGCTAACACTATTTTGGTAGAAACACCTATTATTTGATGCTGTCTCTGGTATAAATTGGACACTTTATCCACTACAGTCACACCTGTATTAGCAGTCACCTGTGTATAAAGGCCACTCTTCATAACGCAGAAATGATACTTTCTATAGAAATCAACCTGGAGAGAAAGGCCACCTGTCTATAAGGTCATTTTCCTTGGGTCCCACAGGTGACCATTATAGACAGGTTTCCTTGTAATTACTGTAGCAAGATTAACCAGTCTCCTAATTGGGCATTGTGTCTCTTTGTATTCTAAGTCAATTTATTATTCTATAACTGCATCTCGCACAGGATCACGGAAAACAATTTTCAAGTCATCTATATCTTTGTGTACTATGGTCTGTGTTAATTAAGCTGTGTAACTGGCCATCAAAATGGTTCATTTAGAGCAATTTGAAAAATATAATTTATGATACAATATTTCCACTTCAATAAAGAATAAAGCAGATCTTAGTGGCTCATCATTCTTGGAAAAAAGGTTTATTTAGAACTATTTGAGAAATATAATTTATGGAATATGAATATGACCAGAGTAATGCAAAACTTGCACAGTGCATTCTCAGAAATTGACGGAACGTGAAGAATCAAACACGTCAATCTTCCCATTTTGGTCATATTGGTAATTTGCATAATATCATATCACGTCGGTTGTACAATCAAAGATGCCCTTATCATAAGAATTTAGTTACTGACAACATACCGTCGGCGAATCAAAAGAATTTACTATCGATACATGTTACTTAATAATTACAAAGAACTTTGTCATCTGCCAAGCGATCAATTGTGTGACGCTGTTCTTATTGGAATATAGTGCCGTTTTTGCGTAATATCCAGCGTGATCAAAACAGCAACATCTCGACGGCAAAAAACATCAGCTAGTCATCTGGTTTATTTACAATTCTCTAGATGATGATCTACTGAGTTTTTTCTCCGCAGATGTTGCATGCCCATTGCTAATTTTTCGCTCCGGTGGGGCGTGTCCGTTACTGATTTTACGTTCCGGTGCCTTTTCGTCAGCTGGTATATCATGTTTCATCATAGGGGCGTTTGTAGTGCTAGCCCGTCTGTCTTCTCTCTTTTGGCGTTCCTGATCGGCCGCTTTGCTCAGTTCTTGGTAATACTGCAATGCCTTGTTGACTGGCTTCACCATGTGTTCCTAGAAAACCAACAACAACATTGTAAATATTGCTCGTTAATGAAAGATACTGTCAACATGCCCTCCTACTTATTATTCTGCTCCATGAAAAAAGTTGCTTGTAACAACTTGATGGATTTTCAGAATAAATTCATACATACATACATACATACATACATACTTACATACATACATACATACATACATACTACTAAATATGTTTTTGTCTAACGTAACTTTGACGAGAAAATAATGATGCTAGCCCTAAGCTAAGGCTAAATTGCTCTTCTAGGATAAGCAGTGTATTTGAGTGCAACTTTGTCGATTGACGTGTATACAAACTATACACGTTTTCGAAACAAGTCAAAAGTAGCAACACATAACCAATCAAATAGTTAGTCCTTAGCAAGCAACCAATCAGCAATTGATGAAGCAACTTCAAGTCTTCATTTAAATAGTTTTACAAGCAGGACATGGGTTAATATTATTTCAGTTTGAGAACCAAGCTCTGTCTAATTCAACTCTACTCCGTGGAAAAAAGCTTTCTAAGCTTATCGGATTTTTCAGAACAAATGATGATGATGATGATGATGAACTATTTTAGAGTTGTCAAGGGGAATACGGGGATTTTTTTCTTTCACAGGGATACAGGTTCTCCGGGGAATTCCATACAGGGTTAAAGGGGAATCACGGGGATACGGGGAATTTGCGAATTTTGATATACACTCTTTGCATAATAATATATGCCATTTTGCACTCTTTAGTACATATACAGTAGCTGTGTTCCCAGCTCAAACATTCCTTTGCAATGGTACCCGCTTAAATCACGATCCACTTATTATCACAATTTTTGGCTGGAAAACCATAGTGATATTAACAAGGTTTCAACATACTAGCTACGAAAAAGAACCCTGGAGAAATTTAGTCAAAACAAATGTTTTGTTTTACAAAGTGGCTGGTTTTATTAATTATGGTTTTACTAATCGGCATCCATTGTTATATGAAATTGAATACACACACGACAATCAGTATAATTAGGATACAGAATCAAAGACAGTTGGGTTACACTCGAGAGCAAGCACTCTCCTTTCATGAAAATGTCTGCTTCAGGCCCATCATCATCATCATCATATAATACGGTGCTGTTACACGAACAGCCCGTTCCTCCGTTTGCTAATTACTTTATTACAGAATGATTTGAAAAGAACTGGTAAACAAATTGACATTTTACAAATAAGGTCCACGATGTACATCTTCCATTGTATCATCAAGCCTTCTCACCTCCAAAACAGGAAACAGCTCGACAATGCTCCTGATCAACGGCAGCAGAACAAACTCGACAAATCCAATTTGAGCCGATGATTTTGTGACCTTCTCGCGATCCATGAATGGTGCCACTGGTAAGCCTTCAAGCTTCTCTACGTCACTCTGTTGTAACACAAAAATAGAACAAGACAATGAACGCACAGAATTATCATCTCCTAACCGTGTACAGTGAAACCTGTCTATAATGGTCACTTTCGGGACTAGTTGAAAATGACCTTTATAGACAGGTGGCCTTTATGTCCAGGTTGATTCCTATATGTTTCATTTTACCTATTTTACAGATACGGAACCGACGAAGTGAATACGCTGTAATAAAATTCATTACAACCGATGGTTAAAAACCAACCATTGACCCAGCTCAGTTCCACAGCCATTTGTTTCTCTCATACCTGATTGAAGAACTCTTGTAAAAGGCAATCAAGCCATGGTTCGGCAACTTCCATGGGCCGCGCCTCATTTGAGATGTCGGCAGCCTTGATGAAGATCATCATGAGCTGTGATGCAAACAAAAAGCGGAACTAATGCTTGGATTTCTACCAAACACATCCCGCAACACTGTATTTCATCCTAGTCTGACATGTACAGTAAAACGTTAATGTAAAGAAATATAATTCAATTTAATCTAGACTCAAATCAACAGAAGAAAGCAGTGATTTCATCATACTTTCGGTGGACAACTACAAAGTAAATCGCCTTTTAAGAAGAAGGCTTATGATCAAAAATTTCGTTTGGGGCATACCGGTATGTTTTTCTGTTTCCACAGTGAAAGCTCATTTTGATAGTATAATAAACAATAAACAAACAAGCAAACAAGTAAACAAACAAACAAACAAAACAAACAAGTAAACAAACAAACAAACAAAACAAACAAGTAAACAAACAAACAAACAAAACAAGCAAGCAAACAAGTAAACATACAAACAAACAAACAAACAAAACAAGCAAGCAAACAAGTAAACAAACAAACAAACAAACAAAACAAGCAAGCAAACAAAACAAACAAACAAGTAAACAAACAAAACTGTTATATGCATCTAAATGGTCTCATACCACAACTCGATGCTCAGCATTCTTGAAGTCGAAGCCAGCAGCAAGGATGCCTTTGAACTTGTTAAGAATCTCCGAATGCCGTGCCATGTCAGTCGCAAGGATTGACCTGGAAGGAAAATGACCGAAGAAAATAAAACAGGAAGATCTTAGATGGTCAATTCTCCTTCATTCCCTTTCTGACAGATGTTCACAACACTGGTACAGTCTATAATACTAAACCTGTCTGTCTATAATGGTCAGTTGGTCACCTTTAATTTGTGACCTGAGGAAAATCACCTTTATAGACGGGTGGTCTTTCTGTTCAGGTTGATTTCAATAGAACGTGTCATTTTGGGGTTGTGAAGAGTGGCCTTACACAGGTGGCCGCTAATACAGGTTTGGCTGTACATCGAATGACTCAAGGAGAACTTTGAGGATGGGGCAGGTAGCAAAAGCTTTACTCACTTGATCATTCCATCACGGACTTTCTTGTACATGTCTGCTTCCAAATGCTTGAATATATTGCAGCTTGGCTAGCGATAAAAAATCACAATACAGACAAGCTAATTAGCAGACAGGAAAACACAACCCAAGGACTGCCAAGCACAACAACACACACATAACTATAATGTGTGCTGTCAAACCATTCGGAATGATCAAACACGAACTTACACCAGACTCGACTTACACAACGATGAATGCACAATGTGCTCTAATTTCTTGATCACTTTCAATTTCCTGATTTTTCCCTCGTTTCTACCAACTACGATTTCATGGTTACAAGTTGTTATAAATCATTATTTCTGTAACTTTCGAGATGTCTAAATAACGTTAATTGACAGTAATGGGGTAAACTGGTCCCAAATCCTCAGGATAGAGGCAGGCAAGTACGCATGAAAGGATTACGACCCATTGCAAGATTAGATCCAAACAAAACGGACGGAAAAATGCAGAATGAACAAAAATTCCCCTATAAATGAAGAGTATAACTCGAACAACACTCTTTAGGAATGCCTCAATATTTTAAATTAAAAATGTCAACATTTCACGATCTTTAAATGTTTTATGAAAATTTAGCAACAACATATGTTAGTCCTAGACAAATGCAAGGGGTGCAATATCTAAGACGAAAATATCTGCGAGTCTACTGATTTCTGCCTTACCCGTGATAAAATGTCAAATGCGATTGAGGCATGATGGTTCTCAAGTGGAGAAATGTCATTGTAGCGAATTGCAAGCTCCGTTCGAGCGTTAACCTGAGAAACAGCAAAATAATTGACATGCGTTAAGTGTCAAGCATTATTGTTGAAGTTAACACATTCACTTCAAGCTAGGCTTTGATTTCGGAATTTACACATATAGGCCTGTCACAGCATAAGATAAACATAGCTGGAGTGAAAATAGGGAATGGCACAATTAAAATTTCACTCAGTCAATGGCACAATTAGAATTCTGCCAATTCAACTCCAAAACTTTTGGTTGGCTTAATACCCGACGTAACTTTGGTTACTAACGAAGGTATTCCATGAGACCTACCTGATATGCATTGTTGTATCCAGGGTGATCGAGATCGTGACAAAGAGCAGCCGTCAGCATTGTCAATATTTCATGTTTCTCAATCAGATGATGAACGCCAGAGAGACAAATCATGCCGTACATCTAAACAGACAACGTCAGGATCACACGATTGAAGAGAAACAAGTAGAATGATGACAGTGTGACAACAGAATGACACATGCTATATATGGGCAACTGTTCCTCTTACATCGAATACAGTGAAACCTGTCTATAATGGTCACCTTTGGGACCTGAGGAAAATGACCTTTATAGACAATGTCCAGGTTGATTTCTATAGAAAGTGTCATTTTGAGGTTATGAAGAGTGGCCTTTATACACAGGTGGTTGCTCGATATACGTGGACACTAATACAGGTTTAACTGTTTTACAATTGAAAATCAAACCAGAACAACTGAACCGCCTCACAGCTACGAGATAGTCATAACAAAACCAAACACCAATTACCCTACGTATGACTATAAACTGGAACAGTGCTAACTCTATGTGAAAAATCGTGTGAACTGGGATTTTTTCACATGGATTTTCGTTCTTATCTAAAATTCACATGCTTTTTCACATGGTGTCTGTTATTTCACATGGTTCATCGGATGGTGCTTCCTATTCACATGGTTTCTATGCATTTTTGGATTCATAATAATACAGTCAAATCTGTATTAACGGCCACCTCCATAGAGCAGCCATCTGTGTATAAAGGCCACTCTTCATAACTATAAAATGACACTTTCTATAGAAATCAACCTGGACAGAAAGGCCACCTGTCATTTTCTCAGGTCCCAGAGGTGACCATTATAGACAGGTTTCACAGTATAGGACTTGATGCACAGGACCGGTACGTACCATCTGCGTGACGCAGAAGCAATGTCGAAAGTTGTGAAAAGGTATCTGATTGTAATGGCGGTAGACTTCGTACAAGAACTGTTGTAGAGCGTCCATCTGTCAAAACAAATTGCATGTTAAATAAAATAAACCTGGCAAAAACAGGAAACAACTTTTCAAGCTTTCATATCAGATCAAGCAACATCAGAAACCAAAATTAGAATTGGAACTTCTTATATCGAACGGCACAAGTTCATATCCATTGAATTAACTCTTGTCCTGCTCATAAAACTAGTTAAATGAAGACTTGAAGTCGCTGCATTGATTGCTGATTGGTTGATTGCTAGGGACTAACTATGTGATTGGTTATATGTTGCTACTTTTAAAAAGTTTTGAAAACGTGATACACGTCAATAGCAGGACAAGGGTTAAAAGAGTGAAATCATAGGCTTACCTCGATATGGAACGTCTCCACAAGCTGCAGATCAACATACATTTGCTGGACAAGAAACAACATCTCGGCATCTTCCCACTGCCAATTATCAAACGACGGTCGTCGCAGATGGTCGATCGTCACTTCCGATGGCACGGTGCATCTAATTAATAAAAATACAACACCCAGTTACAGCTAGGCCAACTGCATACATGATACTAATTAACCAATTATCTCGTCAAATCAATTTTTCCTTCGCTGAACAGTACTACTCCTTTGTTTGATTCAAACAGTTCTTCTTCAAGGGTACTTATAATCTTGCTAACTTTAGAGACACTACAAATTATGAGTGTGGTTTTGTACTGAAATCGACAATTGTGGCAGTCAAGAACAATCCTTGAAATTGACTATTATAGATCAAAGTCATCAATCTAGAAGAGTAGCGACAGGAACATTTGCACAGTAGGAGATTAGGACAAAGGTTTTGTCACTAAAACGACCCTCATACTGAACTCTTTTGTGGTTTAAAAACTACATCATTAGAAAATGCAGCCATTTAGCTGGACCACCAATACAATAGTTTTCAAATTAGAGCCCTTTCAAGACAACATTGTTTGGATAATCACAGCTTTGTCCCCTAATCCACAAGGTTCACAGTTGAGGCACGTGCATGCGTGTGCCCATCTTCTAGCTTCGTTTTCTCTCTCTGAAGTTCTGAAGTTTAATTTTCTCTCTAAAGTCTATTTTGTTGGTTTTGTTGCAAATGAGATATGAATGGTGTCATCTTTGCGTCTTGTGACATGAGTTTTTATCAACAATTATCTTCAAAGGGAAACCAAAAGATGTTATGATTGATCCGAAGTTAGACAAACCTTTCTTCTTGAATTACGCACAAATTGTTGGCAAAAAAAACAATTAAATGTGTTTTCAGTAAAATGTGAGATGTCAACATGAGCTGCTTGAGAACTGGAATCACACTGCTAAAGGTTGACGATGTCCGTAATTTGATCATGAAAGTGGCTTAAACTAATCAGCACACCTAATGAGTAATGACAAGTAAAACAAGTGTAGCTCTTCTAGATAGACGACTCTCTGACAGGTTAAACATAACGCCATGGGTAAACACACATTGAAAAAAGAATTTTCTTGGCGTCAACTCACTTAAGCCTGGTTCCCATTCGACCGGGAGCTGCCGGCGGTCACCGCCGGCCCAAATGGAAACCGTCCATCGCCGGCGCCGGGGATCACCGGGGATCGCCGGCGGTGCTCTCCGCAAAAATCAAACATGTTTGATTTGCCGGCGATCACCGGCGGTAAATCAATCCCACAAAACACTGCAATGGCTAGATCCTAGGCTATTTCCGCTGACTCCAAAGCGCGCCAAACTTAAATTTTCAACATTTTCACTTGCTTCCGCGCGTTTTTCGACGTTTTGGTAAAGTTACCGCCTTTACGTTTTCCGTGTTTCCATGCGACGCCGAGGAGCAAGCAATAACAACAAGTGCTTGTCTGCCTTCGCCACTTTGAAATGCTAGAAAATTGTGTTTGTGCAGCCGCCGTGAAGTGACGATGTGCTATAATCACCGGCAGTCAATTGAAATGGGAACCAAGCACCGGCGGCAACCGCCGGTGATCGCCGGCAGCTCCCGGTCGAAATGGGAACCAGGCTTTATATTTTGAAATACAATGGAACAGTACTTGGCGGATTGAAATCAGCTGCCATGATAGGCCCTCTATAACCCTATAACTTACCCCATTGTCAAGAATTTTTTTAGCACCATGTGGTAGTTTTCGCTTCGTTTCCGCAACGCTCGAGTATCTTGAATTGTTGTTGTTGACCCACTAAACGATACAACATTGAAATCAGTAAAAAAAACAGAAAGCTATCCCTCTCTTCGCGGTCACCTCCACAAAGCAGTGCTAGACTTTGGCAGCAGTCTTAAGGTTACCATAACCACAGAGGAATAACTACTGAACATTTGCAAAATTGGGTAGGCTACATATGTCTAACAAAATCAACTAAATTTGGCATTGCGTAGCATATATATATGGAACGGTTTCAGGAAATAAGGGACATCTGGCAACCCTAAGGTTGATATCTATAGAAACTTTGGAGAGTGTCATTTTGGAGTATAAAGACATTAAAGAGTGGCCTTTATACACAGGTGGCTGCTCTATAGAGGTCGCCATTAACCCTTGTCCTACTTATAAAACTAGTTAAATGAAGACTTGAAGTCGCTTTATCGATTGCTGATTGGTTGATCGCTAGGGACTAACTATGTGATTGGTTATATGTTGCTACTTTTGCATTGTTTCGAAAAACGTGCATACACGTCAATAGCAGGACGTTAATACCAGTTTGGATGTACACAGTAGGCCTACACACTGGTTAAAATGCAATTTTTATCAATCAATGACAACTTACTTTTCATTCTGTCCATCAGCACAGCTGCAACGTACACACAATACCATCAGATCATGAACAGAAATGACAAGGGACATCAAAATGTGATAAATAGCGAAAACAATCGCTAAAGTACCTGTCGATTTCCTTGAAGAGGCCTAACCAACTCAAGTGCTCAACGTGCTACAAGGAAAGAAGAAAATTAAAAATATTGAGAACAACTCAGAAAATATTTGAAAGACTAAACAGCCTACTTATATATTAATCAGCAAATGAAACAGCTTGTCCGTAGAAATCACAAGACTGCCTTTCAGACGTTTCAAACTAGCTTTGATAAAAGCTTGAAAGTTAATTATATTTTGATTTAGTACCATGTATATAAACTGATTACCGGTATTGTTTTGTTCCAAAAGTACTGTATCTAAAATTCTATTATAACACAAAGCTATTTACATTTAAGTATTTATTTAAGATTGTATAATGTATACGATGTAATTGTATGGCCCCACTGAAAATCACGTACGTATGTGAGTGGGCCCACTCGTAAAAGAAATAAAGAATAAAGATTTAATGGGACAAACCTCTAGTTTTTCTTTGAACTCGTCAACCCGATCTCTGAGCTGGGAGAATTCAGCAGGCATTGTACCATGCTCAATAAAAATCTTCCTTTCTAGCTCTTTCAGCCTAAAAAAAATTGTTCTCAAAATTAGGATAAGTAATCCTGAAAACATGGCCCTAGGATATAAGCAATAGATTGATGGCATAATAACTATATCAACAATAAGAAACCTGAAGAAAAGGTAGAGCTGCAGCAGTTATGGAATTTTTATAATTGATTAACGAATCAAATAACTGATTAACCGACGATTAACTGAAGTAACAATAGAACAATACAGTGAAACATGTCTATAACGGTCACCTTTGGGATCTGAGAAAATTGGCCTTTATAGACAGGTGGCCTTTCTGTCCATGTTGATTTTTATGGAAAGTGTCATTTGGGGTTATGAAAAGTGGCCTTTATATACAGGTGGCTGCTCTAAAGAGGTGGCCGCTAATACATATTTGACTGTAGACATAGCAAAACAACTAAAATTAGCACCCAAGGAATTAATGCGTATTCTTTCAGTAGTCACTGAATACACGACTCAGCATTTATTTAGTTAGATGAAGCATTGAAAACACGCAGAAGATAACAACTTGTTGGAAATGCAGATCAGATCGCTGAGATGCAGATCACTTCGTCGCGATGAAGATAGAAAACGTCCGCATGCTTTGAACGGTCGTGTGACGTGAGTGCGGTGTCAGATTTCTTTTGTCTCTTAACAATAGGCGAGCTTCACAGAAACGCGGCATGAATCAATTCACACAATTTCGAAAGAACATCTCATGGTTGCGTCGAGATCATTTCGCTTTTGCCTTGGTTGGGTTTGGTTGCTTGTGTTTCGGAAAGTTTCTGTCTGTCTTTTTAAGAATCTGTCTGCCTTATGGAAAATATTTCGTTGCAAGCTGAAATCGAGTAACGAAACTGTCGCTGCGTGTTTTGAACACGGCCGTGCTCTTGCTGCAGCGGCTCCATTTTAAAACGGGCTTGGCGCGGCTGCTCAAGACTTTCGTGAAAAATCTTGTGACTGTCTACCGAACTGTTTGATTTCAAATCTCTCATCAAGGATTAGAAATGAATGGCTTTTATACTACATCTTCTTTGTAAGCTGTATGTTTGTTTTGAGAAATTTCCTTGGGTCCTTAATGACTTGGCATTCTGATTTTCTACATTAATATTTCACAATAAATTATTTTCGGTTATGCAATGAACAACCGGTTAACCGGTTAATCGAATAACCGCTGCAGCACTAAGAAAAGGTATGTTCTGCAGGGCATGTCCTCATATTGTAAGGTTAAAAGTTTCATTTCAATTATGCAAGCTCACTTTGCTTCGTCAATATATACAATTTTCAATTAAAAAGTTTACATTTATCGAAACTAATTTAAAAGCAAGACATGTTCTACAGCAAAACCTGTCTATAATGGTCACCTTCAGGACATGAGGAAAATGACCTTGATAGACAGGTGGCCTTTCTGTCCTGGTTGATTTCTAAAGGAAGTGTCATGTTGGGGCTATGAAGAATGGCCTTTATACACAGGTGGCCGCTAATACAGGTTTGACTGTACAGTATAACTCGGTTAGCCTAATATCACTTCGGATATTATCACGTCTCGGTTATTGTCACGGAAAGTGAAATTCCACTTGCCAGTCCCTAAGCTTTTCTCTTATTCTACGCGGTTAATATCACCTCGGATATTGTCACATCTCGGTTATTATCACGGATTTCCAAAGGATTTTTATGTTTACACTTGCTTATTGTCACGCTTTCCATGATCTGTTGCCTTGCTTGAATTTATAGGCGCCGTAATTGTCGTGAAAGGAAACTTGATGAAGTGTTTTTTATTGTGTTTGCCTCATTGACCGTGACAAATCAAAGAAAATGAGCCTTGTGTTGCTAAAATCTCTACATAATAGCTCTGTTTGATGTTGATACAGAGTTTGCTGTTCTATGGCCCGCTTTTTGCTATTTGCTTGAGCTGTTCCTGCAAAATTAGAGGTCTGAGTATGAGGCTCGGTTATTGTCACGACTCGGATAATATCACGTTTTACGATTTTCCCGAGGGTGTGATATTAACCGAGTTACACTGTATTACGTTTGACAGCAATGTTCTCAAACACCTAACCTTCTATCAATATCCTCCACGTCAACGCCATGCAGATCTTTGCCTGAAACAACAGCATGAAAACAATATTAGAACATTGACAGAGGGGAAACCAAAAAGTTTTTGGTCGACGTAATCAAATGCATTTTCCGTTGAAGAACCGCGCAGAACAGTAATTTAACCTGTCGTTAATTATGCTAATTATTTGTAATGTAATCTGATCCAGCTCTAGTCTAACACCCGTACACATGTTTTAATATAGCAGTTCAGTTCAATGTCAATTGCGGTACATGCCACAAATCTTCGGATTTCGCTTTTATTCAGTTTTCTTCAGCTAAGTTTACTGTTACGAGTAAAGTTATGGAAATATCGAAACTGTGTTCAATGCCGTAATTGTGTGAAGTTCTTCTCAGTTTGTCGATTGTCCATGCATCAATGTGTTTTGTACAATCAATCATTGATTAAAAAAATATTTGAATTGGTAACGCTGATTGATTACAAGTCTAAACTGCTGAAGATTGAAATAAACATCAAAATATCAAACAATAATTAAATTAGTCCCTTAAGAGTCATGTGCATTCATCTCGCTTTCGATCTGTACATAAAGTCATACACAGACCCTTCAATAATTGACGTAATCAGTACAAAATAACCATACCACAGTGCCCGCAGTGTGCGGCAACAACTTCAAGGCGATATCTGGTATCCTCGTCATTCTCAGTCAGGTTTGGCGATATGTTCACGAGGTTTCCTTTGTTATTGTACAGCTTGAGAATGTCATACGGTCCTGCCTCTGCGGCACTTCTAAAACAATCTACAAGAAAATGGATATCAAGCCATCAGTTATTTCTTGAAATCAAAAATTCCTAGTCTAAGTCAATAAATGTGCATTCACTGCAGAACGGACATCATTGAGTCGAAACATCACTGCAAAATCTTAACGAGACATCATTTAAAGAAGAATGAGGAAATGAGGAAAAAAACAGGCTACATGGCAATGAAAAACCACATCATAATATATATAAGTACCAGTATATAGGCCTATTTGTGGCAGATATTAATATGACTGCCAGCCTCTTCGAAGGTTTAGGATTACAAATTGCAAAAGCGAAGTTGAAGATTACAAAACATAAACATAATACATCATAAAATGTCAACTTACAAGACGGTTAAAAGAGTATTATGGAAGAGAAGTTGTTACAGTCAAATATTATTCGAAATGACACGTTCTCCCGTTTTTTAATTGTCCAAAAATGACCTAAAAAGTAACTGAATATTGGCAACGAGGTTAACCTGAAAGTCAACTTCATGGATTGTAGCTACAAACTTAAAAAGATGGCTTCACACTGAACGAGTTTATTTACTGTCTTTTCAGAAGGAACAGCATCGGCATGACCTCGGTCAGTGGGAAAATGCCACCCTCTGACAGAAGAGTCACTGACACGGCGTTGCCGGCCAGCGCTGAGCTATGCAGCAGCGGCAAATAGTGGCCGATGAACCAGTTGACTGGATAGGTATTCAGCCAATCAGTAAGCAGCTTCGAGGAGAGTACTGTACAAGATTTGCAAAATGGCTTTGCATTTTTGAGGATGATGGTAACAAAATAAGTTCAAGAAGGTATTTTTGCAATAGATTGAATTAGATTCTTTGGTTACTTTAAACATGGAGAGATTGGAAAACATCTGGGACAGAAACACACAAGACGATGAAGTCAAAAGACTACCAATACAAATACCGGTACATACGAAAGAAAGAAAGAGTAGGCCTGCTAGCCACTTGACACAATTTTGAGCGTTTTTGATAGAGAAGATCGAAATATCAGCAACAATCCTTGATAAAAATATATCCCCTTTCATGTTGTGATCAGATGAACCACGGATGAGAAAACGATCCGATCTAAGGAAGGAAATTGCGAAAAGGGAACTGCATACTGAAACACTGTAGCACATCTTACATCGGACAAATAGCCATGCAGCGTGAAACCCTGTCATCAGCTGTTCTAGGCAATTCTGACACAAAAATGACTCCAGGATGGCGGAAGCCGATTGGCATCATTTGCAAATCATTCAGAGTTCAGTCACTTTAAAAGTTTCCCATGAAAACAATTTATATTAATTAAGCTAACTAATTAGGGATTTAGTGTGCATCGCCATCTAACACAATTTTGTTGAGGCAAATGACTCCAAATTTTATAGCGTCAAATTTACTTTGGTAGCACAGTTGCTGGTGAGCATAAATTTATCATCAATTTTTATCATGTTTAGGTTGCCAGGTTCAACTGAGTTCAATCAGAATTTAACTCTGTTCAAGTCAGAAACGCTGTTACTTGGCAACCGTTTCAAGTGGAGGAACGCATAGATCGATATCTATTTTGCTACTGTTGTTTTGAGGCAAACAAGCCAAACGAAAACATAGACGATAAGACCAAATATTTGAACAGTCTTTCATTCTTCCGAGCGTCATCAAGCCACATCCAAGGCAACGCCTAACAGCCAACAATGCTAATGTAAAGGTAACACATGTGCCGCTCGTTTAATGCAAATCTAACCAAGAAATCTGTGCACCTGCAGAAATTAGATGATATCGGGATTTTCAAGTCAAACATCAACTTAAGGTTTTTATTCGAAAACTTGGTCACTCAAAACTGCTTTTATTGTTTTGGAAATATCTACAGACTGTTGCCACGCCTACAGGGCACAGGCATTGTGTATCACTCCTTGCAAGAGCATTCAGAGAGTCTTAAGTGCGTTTGTCAAGAGCATGTCACTAGGAGAAAGTTGAACAAATGTTTTGCCTACTAGAGAAAATAGAACTGGTCAAAGCATTTTCAAAATGGCGATAAAAAATCGACAGTTGCCGAGGGACAATAAAGATCAAATTAAAATGAGCTCAAAAGATACAGCAGTATAACACCCAGGGTTGGCCCCATGATTTTACCGACACAGGGACTGAATTCCCTGATGAAGGGGCTTGACAACTTTTCTAGTTGGCACTTCCAAAATGCATCTTATAATGATTATAACTTTTGGACTACAGACCCGTATTTCCCAATAAAATATCGAATTCCTCACATGGGGGTGGGGGTTGGGGACCCAACAGTCCCCTATTCCCAATTAGTCCCTCTGAAACTACGCTTTTGGTAACAGTTTCAATTAAATACCAGTTTTATACTTCCTTCCAATGTGAGCTCTGTCAAGGAAAACGAACCACCTGTAATGCTCAGTAGCACCTGGTGTCTGGAGCTAGCTCACAGCAGGTAGCAAGATGCAAAGACTTTTCATATGTCATTGAATTTACAAATTTTGAGAAACTGTTTTGACACAAAATGATTCAAAAATTGCAAGTCAACATTCTCTCAGGTTGATTCTAGCGTTGTTAGGTGCATATTTTGTGACTCTTGAAGCAAATTAGGCATATAGCTTGGAAAACGCTTGGGAACGTGTATTGCAAAAGCCAAGTAAAAACAGCAGCCATTGTTTACACAACGGATTTGAGAGAGTCAAAAAGTAAAAAAACCCACAAAAGAAAAATCAAACAAACAGGAAAGGTATCTCAAGTGCTCGACCGCAGGGCAACCAGAGGAAAAACAAGAGTTGAATAATAAACATTTTTTCATGCATAACGTTCTTGCAGGATAAACAAAATGAGAGAATAAATTTGAAGCAATAGCTGCCGCTGGTCACGTTCAATTTGAGAATTTCAAGGAAAATTAAGGAGCACGATCTTCCTCGTGACTGTCGGGTTGGAAATGATACCTGGATTGGCCCAGCTTGAAACGTGAGGACACACGCAGTGTAGAGCACGAAGTCACACAAATGTTCTCTGATCTTGAAACGTGTCGTGCATCAAAATATATTTGAACGATCGCAAGGATACGTCTGAATCACATCCAAGTTAGTCTTTCAAAACAAAAACTTGAGAGGGTTTATAATGTCCTTGAATTTGCAAACAAATCGGCAAGACACACAACAGTGACTGGAATGTCTCATCAACTCAACGATGTCAAGCAGGCATTGCCAGATCCAAACTTTGGCGAAGTAATCCGAATATTATGACAGTTTTAAGGTCAGTTAGATCAGATTCTGAAGAAACTGTTACAAAAATGAGATACTGGATACGTAACTGGGGTGTGATCGACAAAGAATTTGGTCTTTTGAAAGATGCAAGATCAACTTGAAAGCCAATACTGAAAGATGTCTGACTTGCTCCAGTTTAAACATAGCTCAACATTATCAAATGCCCACACACGGACCCTAAACGTAGACACATCGATGTGCAATCTTTACTAACATGTTATTTAAACTTGTTTTTGCAAGAAGCCGACATTGATTCCGCTCAAAACAAATCCTTGAACTTCGAAAGGACATTGCAGCTGCTGTACGAGTGTGACACGTAAAATCTAAAAATGCCTTCACAGTCTGCCCAAGCAAAATATGGTGCAGTGGAACCTTTAAAACTAACCTTTGACATCCTCAATGGGAGTCTCAGACGAGAATTCAGCACTCTCTTCCCTGTCTCCAACAACGAAATGAATAACCTTGGTCGTCATCGTCTCGACAGACATGAAAGTGTCTTCTTGAAGTCCTTCGCAAAAGACCTAGCAGAAACACCAAGGTGCTTCGTCCACTTGAATATAAACTTGAGATAAAGACCAAAATATATCACAACATGTCAATGATGGTATCTCAGGCCCTCTACTTTGTCTGCGTGATAAATGCTTCCGAGGGAAAGCGAACTTCCAATTCTCCTTGCTACAACCAAGAGCTGCAAAAACCAAAGATGGCGCGACCTGAGCACAGCTAATCATTTGTAAACACCAACTCATTTGCATTGACGTCATGGTGTATTGTTCTATGATGGGAAGAGGTCAGAATATCTTCCTATGACGTATTGCCCGGCGACATCCCAAATGCCAAAGACGCTGCGCTGGAAATGTTGATCGCTCCCAGCGAGATTGTCCATGATCAAGGCTTTGAAACCCGACACGCTTCTCTCTGTTGCCTTGACCGCGGTCAAAGCACAAGGTCGTATTGCCAAGCTTGTGCCATCGGCAGCATCTCCGAAAACAGTTGGACGCTTAAATTAATACAATTTTAGAACAAGCATGCTTAGATATGACCTTAGTTTTGGCCGACACACTGCACAATGGCTGCTCGGATTTTTTCTGCTTTTGTTCATCCAGAGAAGATCAACTGTGGCGGTCCATGGGACGGATTTGGCCTGCAGAGTAATTCTGTGCGGTCAGAGAGAAATTATGTAACTTCAATATGGAAATCAAAACCTCAACAATTTATCTGGGCTATTTTATGATCAGGTCCGCATTCAAAATGTACTACAAGCTTTTACCACTGTATGTTGATACATTAGACACCTCCATCCCCCCACGGGAGTTTTAATGACGGCCATATGAAGGGTTGAAGTGATGTGGCGATTAGTTTATTAGCTTGAGACATTTTAAAGTGATTTTTCATCCTATATGGCTGCTCGGAGTTCTATGAAACATATCTGCGATGGTAACTCTGGACTTTTACAGTAGAATACGAGTTTAAACAATTGAAATTGATTGATTGATTGGTTGATTGGTTGATTGGTTGATTGATTGATTGATTGATTGATTGATTGATTGATTGATTGATTGATTGATTGATTGATTGATTGATTGATTGATTGATTGATTGATTGATTGATTGATTGATTGCTACCGAATAAAAGGCTATCACAGAAAAGATTTTTCTGACTCTGTTGCTCCACCGTTAGACAGTGATAATGTGTGAGCAAGAAGAGATTTGGAGCAGAGTGGGGATCTACGCTTTTTAGCTTGTACAGTTCTAAATATACGGACCTGTGAATTCTGTGATACTGGAACGAAACAGCTTCACATAAGGACACTTTTTCAGCGTGTTTCTGGTGCGAAAACGAACAGTGTACATCTCTATGCTGCGTTATCTGCATTCATTCTAATGCAATTTCCACGATCGAATTCATTGCATTTGCTCATGAAATAGAGCTTCTTGATTTTAAAAATGTAAATTTTGAGACATAGCAAAAATTGCCAAAACCGGTTTTCTAGCTTGGTTACTTAGCAACACTTGATGTTTAGAATTGCCTAAATAGCAACGAAGCTATTTTGAGTGACATCAGACACCACAAACCCTCATTCGAATATGATGAAGAAATTCAAGATTTTGCAGCCGTAGACTTTAGACATTACTATCTCTGAAAAGCCGATTTTTCTTGGTCAATAAACAATATCCTCCAATCAATTTGCTACCTCTGAGGCGAGCTCTTGGTGGAAGAAGTTGAGACTTCAAAATAATGTTGTGCGAAGCTTCTACCTTCAAATTTTTGCATAAAGTGTTTCTTTGATATTCACACAGATAAAACAATTTTTCCTGACAACAGCAATGCAACGAAGCAGCTGTTTATATTTTCACACGAATCAGGCTTCAACAAATTTACAATAGCAAACTATATACCCTTGAACTGTTTACATTCACGAATAAATACAGGATTTCAATCTTCTTTGGAATAAATTAGGCATAAATCTACAAGCGTCAGCGTACTATATGCAATATATTTGCATTTGATGGAATCAAAAGCTATCATCTGAATAATTTCAAATAATTAAGAATAATTTAACTGAAAGATAACGGCGTAGAGTTTATGGAATCATAATTATACATAATTATTGAAGATGGAAGAAAGCGTGCTGCTAATTTCTGTACACAACCTATCAAAACAAGAATTCGATCAAACTGGAGTCACTAATTGCACTAAAGTAGCAATGTCTTTCTTCAGAACGTCCTTCTTGATAACGTCTTTCGAAACAAGGCGACTCAATGATGTCTGCTTTCTAGAAACATCAGGGAAAGAAGCGGCCGCAGACAAAGACATCTCTTCCTTCATGACATCGAACGCTGGCTCTGAGGCTAACGACGACACAGAAATCTAAAACAACATAGAAACAAGATGTAATTATGTCCAAGTCGAATCAGTCAGAGTTCCTCTATTGGAAGTTCTAAAGTAGCTCTTTGCACATCTAAATTTTCAAGCAACGAACTTCTGTCCATGGATTCCACCAAATATTATTTGCGCAAATACATCCGAACCATGAACGTAATGTCAACTGTACGAGCAAGGAATGTGGAAAGTCTGCTTCACAATTGTTCCATATTTGTAACTGTGTAGAAATCCCCGCGTTTATCGAATACTCACAAGCAATAGAATGTAATGAGAGCTAATTAACTAATTGATTACTGTACAAAATTTATCTTGTACTTAATTGTCTTTGTATGTACTCTGTATATGGATTGTTTTAGCTGCCCAGCGAAGGGCGGAATAGACATCAAATCAAGCAATCAGATTATCTTCCGCTATCCTTTCGATTCCAGAATTAGTAACACGTGGAACAGTCTTACTAAAGAATTAAATAAGCAAAATCACTGATTATATTTAGGACTGAGCTGTTACAGTGAAACCTGTCTATAATAGTCACCTTTGGGACCTGAGGAAGATGACCTTTATAGACAGGTGGCCTTTTTGTCCAGGTTGATTTCTATTGAAAATGTCATTTTGGGGTTATGAAGAGTGACCTTTGTGCATAGGTAGCTGCTCTATAGAGGTGGCCGCCAATACAGGTTTGACTGTATTACGATTTATCCAAACTTTAAGCAACTTAGCAAAGCACAACTCGATAACAATCCCGCACATTATCAATGTTCTTTTAAATGTCTTCTATTCGCGCGTATTCTTCATATCAAATTTGAGAAAACGCAAATGCATACAGCATCAAGTCAGTCTATTATCAAGACTGTTGAACGTTCCTCACTTTTCGAAATATCGCACCAACGAAAAATAAAACGCAAAGGAAGAGAAGGTTGTGATGGAAGCAAGTACAGAAAACTTGTAACCTTTACTGAAAAAGACCCTAAACGCATAACAGCACAGATGATCACACTTCTTACCTTCCTCTCCGTCGCTAATCCATTCTCAGTCGATTGGCAATCTGCGCTTTTTGACAACGGAACTGTCAATAATTCCGTGACGTTTTCGTAAGCTGTTGAATTTCCGTTGCATTTCTTCAGATTAACCTCGTGATCCTTGGCTGGGAGTGGAGGTGGCCGAGATGATGGGTCTCTGTAAATGACGGTTTTCGTATTGATTTCCGTTCGTTTCGCTCTTGCGGAATCGTAAGGCAATCGGTCGTAAGAGTCGGCGTCTGATAAAATCAGTTGCGACTTGGCCCGAGGCTTCGTCTGGTTCTTCTCCGCTGTTCCGCTGTAAGTATTGCGCCGATGGGATCTGCGCCTGCGCGGTGGTGCCACAGGATGGACTTCAGACTTTGTACTGTTCACTTCTAGAAAGAGAAACAACAAGTTACTTCAAAACCAAAACGAACAACAAATATCTAAAAATTAGTCAAAACTATTAAAAATATATAAAGCTTGATCACCTGTCTATAACGACCAAAATTAAACTGATCACAACGGGCAGAGTACATTATCGCTCCTGACGGGTGGTCGCTATAGAGAGGTTCTCTGCTAAAGTGCTGCTACTGTAATACAGGTTTAGAACTGTAGATCTACGTCATGCGGGGCAGCTTGTACTATATTATACCTTGTGGTGTGACAGATGGAATAAGTGTGCATTGGATGATAGGTTGCGTAGGTTCAACTGTGAGCAGGGCACCCGCTAGAGATGTCACTCCCCCTTTGACAACGCTTGAATATTTCCCAGTTTCAGTCTTGGTAGAACTTCGTCTTTCTCGTTTTAAACTTTGCGATTTTTTCAGGGGCAGAGGGGGGCATTCCGGAGCTGGGGAGTCTGATTCGCTGTCATCACAGAATGAATCCACTGTGTGCATATGAAATAGATGATTTTCATAACCAACTGGAGCTGAAGATCGCCGAACCGTAGTAATGGATTCAGGTTCGTCTTTCATTTCCTGTCTAGGAGGAATCGGGAGCTTCGGCGATGGACAATTTTCGTACGAAAATTGCCGGAGGTTTACATTTTTCGAAGTGCCTTGACTAGTGACAGAAATGGGCGATTCGGTTGAATTGGATTTATCAGAAGGCGGAATATTGAGGGACGATACGTTTTCGTATGAGAGATCGTTGCCTTTTAGTTTCACGTTTTCGTACGACAAAGGGGACGCCTCCAAGCCACTCTGTTCTTTGGGTGATTCGCTTGAATTTTTGTGGCTTCGTGCATTCATGACTTCGTAAGATGGCGACGAAGTTCCTCTTGTGGCAAAATTCATGACCTCGTAGCCATTGTTAACAACACGGGGCGAGGTTCGAACGTCTTTCGTTACCATGGGAAGTTGCCATGACTCCTTTTCCGTCGAACCCGAAGACGTGTGTCGACTTCTCCTTCTGCTTCGGCTTTCGCGACTCAATTCCTCGTTGGTCGTCGGCGCCGAGTGTGCTGAACGCGAGTCTATCGTTCTCGGCGCTGTCATGACACGTGACAATTGTTGTGATCTCTTGCGTGGCATTGGCTGTAGATCCTCGTTGCAAGATTGTTGCCTTGGCAGATCATATGATTCAGGACATTCTCGAGGCGTCACGAACGAGTTCTCGTATGATCGGTCCCTGCCCGTCACATTTGACGGCGTACCGACGCTCCGCCGAGGAATAGCGATCGGGATGCTGCTGGGGTGTCTCGGATCGATCTCTTCATATTCGCTAACGACGGGGCAGTGGGGTGGTGCACCGTAACTAGAGCGACGGGAACACGACTCATCCAGCGACGCCGACTCCGAGCACGACGACCCAAGCCGAGCAGCTGGAAGGGTGGGCGAATCTGCTTCTTCTGGGTAGCTGCTAGCAGCCGAATGGAATCCTGAGCTGACTCCCGAAGACGTACTGCTCTTGCTGCGCCCAGACGACCTCGCCGGCATGGTCCTTCGCTGCAACGACTGGCGCTGGATTGACGACGACGATGAATCGCTGCTAGAACTGCTGCAACTTGATCGACTGTAAACCGAGGCCGAGTCTATGACGGAAACGAGGCAGGTTAGACACAATCTCAAAATAAAAACAGTCAATTTATTCGTGTTCATTTGGAAAGTTGATGCTTTGTATTTCTATTAAGCATGTCTGTATTGAAAACACCAGAGCGGTGGCTATCCTTACCAGAATCTTCTGCGGTGTGTCCAACAGAGTGACGCTTCATTGCACTCGACATACCAACGACAGACCTGAAAGTAAAACAATCAATTATAAATTAACCATCATATCGTCATGTTGGAAACCGAGATTGAAAGTACAGAAAAGGTGGCGCGTCGTGGGAGTCGAACCCACGACCTTTGGATTGCCAGTCCACTGCTCTGCCGTTGAGCTAGACGTACCCTCGTTAATCTGCACGAACAATCTCCCTATATATCTGCAGCCTAGTGAGCCTCGTTACGTCGTCGTGTACAGGCCCATTAGGAACACGACCGCCTTTCATTTTTCGAACCACCACGAGTTGCTTTGTAGAGTGTCTAGTGTAAACATACACTCTCCAACAATATTGCCCATAACAGAGTATAGTATGTTGGAGTTGGCCAGGTCATCTATAAATCAGTCGCATTCGTCCGCCCCACAGTGAACATTCTATTTCCATATACGGATGTCATAAGTCATACTCATGACCTCACATGATCTGACAGTTTGTCATTCCTTGAACACGACATCCCTTCATCCACAACCAAACCATCCTACCATCTCAATGATACAGTGGAAAAAATTGGTGGCGGTCTAATCACGTGTCTACGTCAGCACTCAGCTGGCCAATCAGCGCCCTCCGTCAGTCGCTATTTCGTAACATCGTTCTCTTGAAATATGTACTGTCGAGCCTTCGGATAAGTTGGCTGCCTGTTCATTGTACCTATCACAATAACATCTATTTACATATCAACTCGCCTGCTTATTTATCAACACCTACGGCGTACATTTTCTGCGATTACTCACTTGACGGTGGAGGACGCAGAGTCCGTTTTCCATTTGCTGTTCGATCGCTCTAAGCTGCTGCCAGGCGTAGGAAGACGGACGGCGTCTGTTGAAGATGGCGAAGTCCCTGGCTCCACGTAGGATTTGAAACTGAAAAGCAATTAATCCAAAATACATTGTATATTGTACAAGACATATTTTAGACATGCAGACTAATTTGTTTTAACGACCATCTATCTTAAGAGACCACCTGTCTTAAGAGACCACCTGTCTTAAACAACCATCTGTTTTGTAAGAACATCCTCAGGTTGTCCTAAAAGGCTTAAGCAATTCACCTGTCTTACGCGACCACCTGTGTCAAGAGACCACCTGTGTTAAGAGACAACCTGTGTTAAGAGACTACTTTCAGTTGGTTCTTTGGGTGACCGCTTAAGACAGATTTGGCCGACTGTAGTAACAGAGCAAGCGTTGTATACGGTAGCTGTACTTCACACTCAGAAACCAAGTCAAGCAAAAGAGCAACAGTGCGTTAAAATATCACAGTGAACATCCGGACACATGTATCTCCAGTATAGCAGCATAATGGAAGAAAAGTCATCAAATGTACCCATGCCCTCACCTTCCGTTAATGACGTCACCTTTTGCCGGAATTCCGTCTACAATCAAAAAGCAAAATAAATGAACTAGCTACATTGAGAACATTGCGGGGAAAGGATGCTAGTGTATACGAAATCGAATCGCGTAATCCGAACGATCTATCGACGAAAACGCTCAATCGGAGGCTACAAGCACATAATACGTGTACATTTGAAAGTCCATGAACATGCGAATTTCCTTCTGATTTCATTGCAATCGCGTATAAAGCATTACCTGTCGCAAGTTTTTTCACAAACATCGACGGAAAACTTCCGATCTTCATTGTTCGCCTGTTTTGTCCAGTCCAGTACAAACGAGGCTCGCTGCCATGGTAATAGCAACAACAACATCAATATAGGCACAATTAGAAACCAACAAAACAGAATCCGGAAGGAACTTCAATCAAATCTTACCCTCCATCAATGACGGTAATGGCGTCGTCGATCATAAAAGAAAGCTCAGCGGTCTCTTGAGGACTGTAGTCTCGTGTTGCAACAGCCTCGATTGGCATGACCTATGAAGCAAATTGGAAACATGGTAAAGACACTGTACGATAGATCTTTTTCACGAGCTACCATTATGGGACAGACCAGTGCATTGTGGGGGTATGTTGATCACCTGACGTAGCGAAGAGACTGAGTTTCTTTGACTCGTAGTATTAACGGGAGTTATATTTTGCAAGGAAAGCAGCACATCTTGAAGAAACCTGCATCAGTATCAAATACAGCTTTATCCATACTCCGAAAGCAGAGACATCAATCTTCGTAAAATGCACTTGCTTTTTCCAAATTGGTAGCTTGTCAAAAATAGTTTACTGCATCATGGATCTACAAGCAAGTAGAAAGGGCGTTTCGTTTCAAAAATCGCCTGGCGGGACGACGACAGATAAGTCGACGAAAGCCGTCGCGGTTCTTGTTTAGCCGCTAAGTGAAATGCGTGTTATCGATTTAGTCTGGTGGTTGTCAATCGCAATCTATTGGTCGCCAATCGACGTTTATAACGCGTCGCGAACCTCTAGCTGTCTCATAAAGCAGCATACATATAGTCACACCTGTATTAGTGGCCACCTCTATTGAGCAACCACCTGTGTATAAAGGCCACTCTTCATGATCCCAAAATGAAACTTTATATAGAAATCAACCTGGGCAGAAAGGCCACTTGTCTATGCAGGTCATTTTTCTCAGCTCCCAGAGGTAACCGTTATAGACAGGTTTCACAGTAGTCAGCACCTAGCAAATCAGAGTCCTTCGTCAGTCGCTACAAACATCTTATATTTCGTAACAGCTTCCTGTAGCAACTTGCACTCTTAAGCTGTCAGACGCTTTCCGTCAGTTGAATTTGCCGAAGATATAAAAGCCACATCACTTCACATGTTCGCATGTTCTTAGCAAAGCTTTCGATATGCGTCTTCTACATACATATTGTACGAAATCATGACAATTACCTTTGATAGCATCCCATGCAGCTCAGAGAATGTTCCCCTATCCACAGCCTCGTGGCACCAACAGCAGTCCCGTAGTATCTGATAGATGAGTTCGGGACAAGCAAAGGGGCATTCGGGGCGTTCGAAACAGGGCTCGTCGATCTTATCGAGAATCTGAATGACAAATGACAGCATGACAGAATGACAACATGACAAGTGACAACAAGACAAATGATAAATGACACCACGATGTCTTCTTGTTCAACGAGGGTAACCCAAGAAGTCACTACAGTCGCCACCGCTTAATAAAACCACCTCGGACCACCATAGCTTGTGGCTATATTAACTCATGTCCTGCTATTAGCGTATATATACGTTTTTGAAACAAGTCAGAAGTAGCAACATATAACCAATCAGAAAGCTAGTCCCTAGCAATCAGCCAATGAGCAATCGATAAAGCGATTTCAAGTCTTCATTTAACTAGTTTTGGAAGCAGGACAAGGGTTAAGCGGATAGTTACATTACACGAGGCGTAGTTAGCCAGTAAAAACCTTGCAGGAGAGAATTTGAAGACAGAAAAGTNTTTGGCTTTATTTTTTGGTTTTATTAAACGATGGATGCTGTAATGGCTTGTCTTTATTGAGAACAACAGTCGCAACAAATAATTATGTTTGTTGTCGAAAGTAGAAAGCGTGTTGCAAACCAGACATCTCATACCACACAGACAGACAATTTCAATGGTACAAAAGCGGGTATAAAAGCAATACACGGCGAATTCAAAATGATGTTGTACAGTGAAGCCTAGTTAATACATTTTGGTGTAGTAGGCCTATAAATGCGATAAAACCTTCTAGTTGTGGATTCAATGCTTCGAAATATCTTGTCAAATCTCTGACGCGAAAGAACAACAATTCCATATTTTCTGCCTGTAACAAGACGGTGCCATTTCGCCCGAGGCAAAACTCATTCCTTTCAGTTTACGGGACAAAGAACTCTACTGAACACCAATTACAATGCTGTCTCCTTTACCGTTTATAAGAGACACTCGTTTATTGCCGCGGGCGTTTGAACCCTTGACCTCGAAGCATGCGCAGAAGAGTTGTACAATAATGCCACTGTCATAGCGCACCAAGTTCGGTAGCACGGTCTCTTAGGCACGAATAAACACATTCAGATGTCCGAAAAAGTAAACGTGAGAACGATAATCCGTTTGTTTTGCAATGCGCACTACAATATCAGCTAGAAAACAAACTGCGTGCAGCGTGCGAGTGGAGGGACCACCTAGTATGGCGTTTATTTATTGTGGTTCGGTTTTAATATACGCTAGGCTCAAGCTGTAAACAGTCACGGCTTACAACATGCAAAACAGCCTTGGGTCGCAGCGCTAGTTTTAACAGATCGCAGGAATATCTGTGAGGCGTAAATCAAAGAAAGGTTACACGAGCTACAGTTCCAGATTAAAACGAAGCGATTTAATCTTTTGCGATAGGAATTTTTAATTCATTCGTTCCGACTGTTTATTTTAATTCTGCCATTGTTTCAAATGTGTTTTAATCAGTCGTTTCAGACAACAGGAGGATATGCGCTGACACAATGCACAATTGACGAAGCGAAGTCGCAATGCAGGTCGGGATACAAGCGTTTCCGGCACGTGGTTTGGAGCTGAAATCGACAATTTTGTCAACCAAATTTGAACTTGAACTTGATAACCAGAGACTGAGTTACCCTTTGACTTTCTTACGTTGAATGAAATGTTCTGCTTCAAAAATAGAGAGAAATTTCCATAATGGCGCCTAGCTTATTCTTCCTGTTCGCACGAGAAAACAAAGACACATTTAATTGGCGCAGACAACTACTAGCCTTGCTTCGAACGCCTCAGGCTTCCAAAGGTTCTTTTCTGACACATAACCCCTCCGGGGTGATCGCACAGCACGTGACAGTTACTCAACGTGACGTCATCCTTTTAGTTTAAAAGCCGCGTCAGAGACAACAGCAGCTGTCTTATCGATCTCCGACCTTTGTCGGTGGTCAACACGTGACTCATCCGTACCTGCGCTCCGTTAAGACCAGGCCAGGGCTCTCTGCCGTACGAAAACAATTCGATAAGGGTAACACCGAAAGCCCAAATGTCGCTTTGATGAGAGAACTTGCGGTATTTTAAACACTCTGGTGCGCACCTGAATGGGAACGAAACAAAACGATATCCATGATACAGTATAGTATTTAACATGATAAACTTTAACAAGAAAAATATCAGACGAATAAGTAATGTTAACACAGATTACGAAATGTCGTACGAAAACTTCGTTGGTTCCAAGTTAGCGTTTCTGACTCACCACGCGAATGGTACGCGACCCGTTGGCTGCATGATGTAATATTCTGCGTCACCAGGCAACGCACGCATCAAACCAAAGTCGCCAATCTTAATCTGATAAAAGTCGAAATAAAATGAAAATAATTATTATATTCTCATCGCCAACATAATGGACAACAAGTCAAAATATTTCTGTCGTAAAGCGAGACAACGAAAAGTCCAAAAGCAACTTGATAATTAACAGTCTATTTAATTTCACTGTACTCTCACCTGATCGTATGACACCAAGAGAATGTTCCTGGCAGCTAAATCCCTGTGAACGTAACGCTGCGATTCGAGATATTGCATTCCAGTAACAATCTGTATCACAAAGCCACATAACGTAGAGACTGGAAACTTCTCTGGTTCTTCGCGCAGGCGAGTTAGCAAGGATCCGACTGGCGCAAGCTCAGCAACCTGGCAAAGAATAGAAAATTCAAGAAATGTCTTACGACTCCAGATAATCAAGATTTATACATCATCAGAATATATTCAGAATTCCGTTGCCAAAAAATATTGAAAATAAAACATTACAATTTGACTCCGATTTATAGGCTTTTTACATGGTTCTTTTGCAGGAAAAATGCAACGCTAGAAACAACAAAATCGAAAATAGGCATTTGAATAACAAACGAAACCGATACTGCCTATTCTGTGCTGCCGAGATAATCTAAGCGGCTTGACAAAACTGATGGTAAATACGAGGCTAGCACGAATGAGAGACACAGGATGAATTTCACAACAATACGTAACATGCAAAAGATTGGTTTTCAATTGAGATTGATGAATGAATGAACGAATGAATGAATGAATGAATGAATGAATGAATGAAACATGGAAGGAAGGAATTAGCCAAACTAACTGCCTGACAACCAGCTAAGAGAGGGGGTGGGGTAAGGCAGGAAAGTTCCAGCACCGTTGGCACCGATTGCTTTTGTAGCCAATAATATTCTATTCTCGTCTTGTCTTGAGCAAATTAAAAATTGTCAGCTCCTCTTATGTTCCTGATAATGATGATGAAGATGTTCACAAATCACTACCTAGTTAGAACTATATTTGAACCTGTATTAGCGGCCACCTCTATAGAGCAGCCACCTGTGTATAAAGGCCACTCTTCATAACCCCAAAATGACACTTTCTATGGAAATCAACCAGGACAGAAAGGCCACCTGTCTATAAAGGTCGTTTTCCTCAAGTCTCAAAGGTGACCAGAATAGACAGGTTTCACTGTAAATTTAAGACAGGTTTCACTTCAAAATGTAATTTATGAAAATAACTAGACGCTCTTACCAGCATCATTGGTGCGCTCAAGACAACACCGTAGAGACGAACCAAGTAAGGGTGGTCCAGAAGACTCATGGAATTTGCTTCTTTGATAAATTCATTCTGCGACTGCAATGAATCGTCGCCTGGACCAGACTGCAAACACTTCACAGCCACTAAAGTCTAAAATAAAGAGAAAATATGAAAATGTATTCCATTTAACAGAATTGTTTACAACAATAGGCCTAACAGGGATAGATGCCAGGCTATGCCAAACGGCATTGGCTCCATCACGCACAGTACGTCCTAAATGTAAATTTTCGAAGACGCATAAGCTAGTAAGTTTTTAGCTTACGGCATGACCATGATCACATTTATTTCTTATCTTGTAATTTTGATAGCAAATTACAATGAAACCTGTCTATAATGGTCACCTTTGGGACCTGCGGAAAATGACCTTCATACACAGGTGGCCTTTCTGCCCAGGTTGATTTCTATAGAAAGTGTCATTTTGGGGCTATGAAGAGTGGCCTTTACACACAGGTGGCTGCTCTATGGAGGTGACTGCTAATACAGGTTTGACTGTATATTCATGTTTTAATCTATTTCTGCTGAATTGTTGAATTATTGTGATCAAACTAAAATATTTATAAGTCATCGCGCAACTGAATAATCATTACAATATGAAATACAGATCTACGATGTATGTTTGTTCAAGAAAATAAGAGCATTTACGATTAATGAGCAAGCAAGCAAGACACTTCCACGATGTTTAGATCGGATGTGAAATGGCAAAGCATGACCATCGGCGGATTAGTTTAATCAACGTTTTACATTTCATTCCTGGTCAAGTTTCTGTTTGATCTGTAATCGATTAGTGTTACCGAAAACAATCTAATTAAATGGATGATTTATTGTTTGGAATTAAGCAATGTCCACTTTAGTAGATT
>OFHS01000275.1:16872-32496 GCA_900245855.1 Calvadosia cruxmelitensis
TATCGGAATGCATGAAATGTTGTGATCAACTCTATTTCGTGGGACTCCAATGTGATGTTCCCCATTGTAAATTACTTCTAGTGAGCATTCAAAACTGGGTTGAACAAGAATTAAAATCTTAACAAAAATAATAGCTAAATGATATTTCGGCGAAGTTAAACTGTAGCCGAGTCTCACGCTATAATATTTGTTACCAGTCTCAATCACGCACAGTCTATAATGCAGCCTCGCATCATACTGGCCAGCAGTAATTGCGCATGTCAGGGATCATGCTATTTCCGTGTGCGATGCTATACGCCCTGTCCTTACTGAATGTGCCCCTCTCCTGTCTTGTGCATGAGATTGCAAAGAGCTAGCCAGCCATGCCATCAACATGCAGCAATAGCAGGAGAGAGATGGGCGCTGTGCCTGGACCAGAAGTCTCAATCGCGACGAATGAAGCTACTCCCTCAAACCCCACTTGTCACCCCAATGAAATTATCTAGATTATGGGTAATACTCCACTGCTTCTCAGTGTGACGAAGCACGGCGGTGGGCTGGTTGTGCCAGGGTTCCCATGCTAGCAGCGCACAACGCATGCCGCACACCTCCCACTGACGAAGCACCAACACCACACTTATCTCGGGCTGATGAGTTTAATAACTATGAAGAATATCTCAAATCTGGAGATACCGAATATTTATCATTATATATACAGAATAGAAATCGCCTGACATCATCTATCAGAAAAATGAAGACTAACTATTATTATAAAATTGCATGGAGAATAAGGGAAACACACGAGGCATGTGGAGATGCTAAAAATTATTACATGATAAAATTATACATAGAAATGACTCCTTAAATGTGAATAACAGCATTGTAGCAAATTAATCAGAGCTATCAAATTATTTCATTAAATATTTTATCAATATTGGTACAGTCAAACCTGTATTAGCGGCCACCTCTATAGAGCAGCCACCTTTGTATAAAGGCCATTCTTCATAACATCAAAATGATACTTTTTATAGAAACCAAAATGGACAGAAAGGCCACCTGTCTACAGAGGTCATTTTTCTCAGGTCCCAGAGGTGACCGTTATAGACAGGGTTCACTGTAGTCAATTAGCAACACACCTAAATATTGTAAATATAAATCCCATTACTGTAGTACAAAATAATATAAATAGCTGAAAAGTAAATCTAATTTTAACTTGATAAATGAGAGACATTATAGATATTAGAAATCATCTCCCCTCGAAAAGGTCATGCAATATAGACCATATGAAAATGTGTTCTGCAAGCATTTCAAAACCCATACTTTCAATTGACATAAAAAGCCTTCGACATCATTGATCACAAAATTTATATTAATGACATAACCTGCAGCATTAATTCGTGCAAAACTGGTCTATACGCTGACGATACCAATGTATACGTCTGTCGCTCAAACAAGAGGGAATTAGAAATAGGATTATTTCAAGACTTGAATCAAATTCATTTATGGTTATCAGCCAACCAGTTTAGCTTTAACATTAAAAACAAATGCTTGATCATAGGCAATATAAGTAAAATAAATAAAGAGCCAGATGAAGCATTAAATATATCTGTACATAGTGGCAAAGTCATGACGGTTAGATTGATAGATAGAATATTTAGGAATTAAAATAGATAGATATTTAAATTTTTATGATCAGATGAATTATATGATAGGGAAAATTAACAGAGGGCAGCTAGGTGTTCTACATTATTGTAGGAAGTACATTCCCATTGAGGGTTGGATTGCCATATATACAACACACTTGCATTGCATTGCATTGACTACTGTGCCTTCGTCTGGGGAACTGTAAGAAAGAGCATATTATCAATCTCCAGCGGGCGTAGAACAGAGGACTCAGGATGATTCTTGGCTGCAACTACAGAACACCTGCCATCCAAATGTTGAACACCATTGGGTGGCTGAGCATAAAGGTCAGGATTCAATATAACCAGCTCTCATTGATGCAAAACATCCAACATGGTGAAGCACCTCATTTGGTCAGAGACCTCTTCCAACGTCCTTCCTCTGACCAAACATGCTCCTCCACAAACAGTAACGTCCATACCAAGTCAAGCCACCGCCACTCTTTCCAGGCTGCTGGTGCTCATTTGTGGAAAAGCCTGTCATCGCACATGAAACTGATCGCTATACTGTTTAGGTTAAACAAGATATTTATTGAAGACCTCTTTGACCCAATGTGTAAACTAGCATCTTTAAAAGTACGATTAAGTCTACCTTTCCAAAGGGAAAAAAAAAGAAAGAAAAGAGAAAACATATGCAAAATAAAAATATTATATATTCAAATAGGCCTATGCTTGTAACTTGCTGTGATCTCACCTTCCAGTAAAAAGTTCTCTGTAAACTTATTGGATTTTGTTAACCAACAATGATGAAAATGAGATGTTCTTTATTATCATTCTTCTTTGGAATAGTCTCTCTGGTATGTCTTTGCTGCCTGTTATAATAATGCATGCCCATTGGTTGTTCTATGTCACGTGTCGTTGCACGTGCGATTGAGTACTTGTACGCCATCTTGAAATATATCTCACCAGTTCGGCTCAAGATGTTATCGTGGTCGGTCAGTTCTTAAAACTTTAACATGATGACCCCAACGTGACATGAATCCTTTCTGATAAATTCTACCTCGGATCGACACAGATGGTCGTAGACAAATTTGTTGTGATCTATTTATTTTGTGTGCTCTTGTGACGGCAATATCAAATTTCGTCATGGCAGAGAACAGCTACAGGCCTCAAACACAAGTGGATTGGACATCAAACTCGGCTTTCTCCCAATTCAAATTATGGCGTAAGGAGGTCGAATGCATTCTGAATGGACCACTGGCCAGCAAAAGCACTTCAGTCAAGCTCAACCACGTGTATATTTGGGCTGGTGCTCATGCCGAACGATCATTGAAGCCAGGACTCGGGAAAACCCGGAGCTCACGATGGACCACGCTGCTTTCCTTCTCGACAAGCTGGCTGCGTGTCTCACGCACTCCACATTCTTCCGCGAGGCTAGAGAAGACTTCTATAACATCAAGCAATCCCAGGTGAGAATACGACGACATTCTTTTCCCGAATTATGGACTTGCATCAACAAGCCGAATTCCCCGTAAACGCAGATTTTCTTGTTGTTGACAAATTAATTCATGGCTGCATCAATCTCGACTGCAAGCGCAGGCAAATGTCTCGAGGCAAGGATGTTACCATTAAGGATTGTCTTGATGTTTTGCGGAAATTTGAAGCCGTAGACCTCACAATGAAGCCTTTCAATGAGGTCATGTTACCTACTGCTGAAGTTCATGCTGCTTACAATCGTGACCCTACGAGACAGTCGCAGAGAAATGGTGGCAAACAGCGCTCGCCGGCAAAGCGTGGCTCTCAGCCTGCCAGGCACAACAATGACCAAAGATCTTGTGTTTGGTGCCATAGAGATCGGCACTCCAGAGATAATTGCCCTGCAAGCCATGCCACATGTAGAAATTGCGGCAAGAAGGGACATTTCGCTTGTGCTTGCTTCAATAACTCTAAATCTCAGTCGTCAACTGGTTCATCCAAACAAAATGCTGTCCACATAGCCTCCGACCATGCCTCAAGTGACTACGAATATGATGATAAATATGACCTTGCACCAGTCTATGTGCAAGCTGTCTCTAAACAATCTCCTCGTGAAGTAATCACCACTGTTGAATTTCATCCACGTCACCCTCCAGGCCACCGCTCTTTCAAGATAAACGGCAAAGTTGACACTGGTGCCATGGTTTCTTGCTTGCCTATGTCTATGCTTTCCAATGCTGGTTTATCAAAGACCAACCTTGTTGCTAACAATGCAATTCTGCGTGGTGTTTCTGGCACCAATCTCCAAAATTGTGGCACTGTCACGTTACCAGTATCATGCAACAACCTCTCTGCTGACGTTACCTTCTGGCTCCGAACTTATTCTTGGTCTCCCTTTCTGTCAACAATTTTGCCTTATTAAAATCGCTGCCACATGCATTCAGCGTCAGCTTACTGCATCCCATGTCGATGCTGTCCACATCACTGATGAATCTGAGGCTAACTACCCTGCACTTTGCACCAAATGGGACAAATATCTTCCTTTGGGCAAAAAGACAGGAGATCCCCTTGCTGACCTCGAGCTCATCTTCCCCACCATGTTTGATGGCAAAGTTGGTCAGTTTGAAGGTGAAGTGGACTTAAAGCTCTCTCCTGGCGCCCAACCTGTCCAACTCCCGCCACGTTCGGTTCCTCAGAGCATCCTCCCTCAGCTGAAGCAAGAACTGGACAAAATGGAGAACGAAGGCATCATACGCCCGTGTCAAGAAACCACTGACTGGGTTCACAACCTTGTGCTCGTTGTCAAGCAGAATGGAACCCTTCGCATTTGTCTCGACCCGAAAAACCTCAACAAATGCCTAATCAAAAACATCTATTACACTGCATCATTGGAAGATGCCCAACACAGTTTTCGGAATGGCAAGTATTCCTCAACCCTTGATGCCATATCGGGGTATTGGACGCAGCACCTAGCCACAGACAGCCAACCACTGACTGCCTTCAATACACCGTTCAAAAAATATTGTTTCGTTCGTTTACCATTCGGTCTGTCCGCCTCTTCAGAGATCTTTTGTCAGCAAATGGACCGTGCTCTGGATGGCATTCCTGGTATTTTTCCATGTGTGAATGACGTTAAAGTGCAAGGCTCCACTGAAGAACGCCATGACATCCACTTGCTGGAAACAGCTGCACGAGCACGGAGAGCTGGCATAAAGTATAATCCTGACAAGTGTGCCATCAAGCAGAACAAGATAGAATATTTTGGGCGTGTCATCTCGCCAGAAGGTGTGGAACTGTGCCCTAAGAAGGTCAAGGCAATCCTCAAGCTGGCAGCTCCAACAGACAAGCAAGAGCTTCAGAGCTTCTCTGGCACGGTTAATTTCCTGTCCACGTTTATTCCACACCTGTCCAAAAAGACATACCTCATGTGGGGTCTTCTAAAAAGGGATGTTCAGTTTCAATGGACTAGCGACATGAACAAGGAGTTTGATGAAATCAAACAGGACATCGCATCCGCTGTCAAACTGGTTCATTATGATCCGAACAAGCCCGCCATCATTGAAACCGATGCTTCCCAGAAAGGTCTCGGTGCTGCACTCATCCAGGATGGACGGCCTGTACGCTTTCTGAGCAAGGCACTGACACCAACTGAGGCCAACTACGCAAACATTGAACGTGAACTCTTGGCTGTTGTCTTTGCATCTGAAAAGCTCCATACATACACTTTTGGTCGCAAGATCCTTCTGCACACTGACCACAAACCTTTGGAAGCCATCTTTCTGAAGCCTATCAGTCTTGCTCCTACTGTACTCGCCTCCAACGCATGCTACTTCGTCTTGTAAAGTATGACCTCCAAGTCAAGTAGGTTGGGGCAATAAGTGTGCTACTTGCAGACACACTTTCCAGATTAGTTATTCCTGGATGCGATGCTGCTGTGCCAGATCTCGATGTCAACATTGCACAAGTTCTGAAAATTTCACCTACTCGCCTCGAATCCTTGCAAGAGGAGACCAGGTCGGACCCCCACCTCATGGCCTTACGTGATTACATCACTACTGGTTGGCCAGAAAGTATGCAAGATCTTCCTGATAGCCTCCATTGCTATTGGTGCTTCCGTGACGAATTGACCATTCTTGACAGTCTTATCCTTAAAGGTCATCGTGTACTGGTTCCTCCCACCATGCGCACTGAGACACTGAAACGTCTCCATGACGCCCATCAAGGTCTGTCGTCTACCTTGCAGGGTGCTCATCGCACTGTCTACTGGCCAAAAATGCAGGATGATATAGCCTGGGTCATCGAGCAATGCTCGGACTGCCAGATTCATGGCAAGAAGCGACCGAGATCACCAGAGCGACAGGTGTCTGCATCTCGCCCCTTTGAAATCCTGGGAATGGACATTATGCATTTCAAAGGTCAGCCTGCTCTTGTAGCTATCGACTTCTTCTCTGGCTATATCACCTACGATTCGCTCACCGGAAATTCACCTGAAGGTGCTGAAGCTGTGATCTTCACCATCAATGCCAATTTTCGCAAATTAGGCCTTGCGGAGCGCATCATTGCTGACAATGGCCCGTGTTTCAAGTCCACCAAGTTCCGAAACTTCTGTGCAAAGTTGGAAATCAAGCACACCCCATCCAGTCCACACTATCACGAAAGCAATGGCCGTGCAGAACGCGCAATCCAAACCATCGAGCAGATTCTATCAAAATCAAATGACGACGATGCGATCACCCTGGCCTTAGTGGCATACCATGACACTCCTATCAGTGACACTCTGCCCAGCCCCGCGGAGTTGTTCTTCAACCGACGGATCAATACCCGGTTGGGCCTCATGTATCAGCCAATTGTCCTGAACGACATGCAGAAGACTGACCTTGCACAGAGACGCTCTGCTCAGCTAAAGAAGGCCTCTCCTTCTCCTGACAACTTTGTGCCAAACCAGACCATCTGGTTTACGGAAGACGGGTCTCCAGAGTGGAAACCTGGTTTTGTGGAATGTCGTGATCCTCAGCCCGACTCCTACTGGATTATCAACACTCAGAGCAATCTTAGATTGAGGCGTAACAAACACGACCTCAAGCGCCGCCATGCAACCAATGCTGACCCACAACCGAGCCTGCCCACATCCATCGCTGTCGCTACACCGTCTGGACATGACAGGGCAACTGCAACGACGACTCCTATATATGGTATCCTTGCAGCCTGCAAACCATGAGACTGGAAATGCTACACAACAGTTCATCCAGCCAGCTCCAACAATTCCTTTGCCCGCATCAACAATACCACAAGTGGATTCATCTGCACATGTGGCACCCCCGTCCTCTCTGCCTAGGTCCAGGGCAGGACGGCAGCTGAAAAGCTCGCAGCATCCGGATTGGGCATATTATTAATGGACTGATGTTACCTGCAAGCGATTAGGCTTATGTACGCCAGGGACGTCAACTATAGTTTTGTTTTGTTTGTTTTGAGAAGGGGCATGTTATAATAATGCATGCCCATTGGTTGTTCTATGTCACGTGTCGTTGCACGTGCGGTTGAGTACGTATACGCCATCTTGAAATATATCTCACCAGTTCGGCTCAAGATGTTATCGTGGTCGGTCAGTTCTTAAAACTTTAACACTGCCCATTTGGTTGCAAATTTAAACATTTGCAAATCTTGAGAACCACACAGCAATTTCATCGTGTTGCTGTTTGTTTACAGTTAGTTTTTCGGCTTTAGAAATTCAACAAATATTTGTCATTTAAGCCAGCTATTTTTTTAAGTGTAAAAGTCACGCCATTATGTTTTGCTGGAAAAATTAATGTTAGCGGCTGTGTGTGAAAAGGATCAAAACACGTGCTCATGGCACCCCGTTGAGCAAGGAAAGAGGCAGAAATAAGCTCTGTTTTTGGTTCATATAACGCTGGTACCTTTAGAAGATGCTGTAAAAAAGTTGCAAAACCTAAACCACCCTGCAAATGTACTGTTATTTTTTTGTTACTTAGGAGTATTTTGCTTTGGTTGGATAACAATTAAGATTCTCGCAATGACCGGTCCACAGCAAACATGAATCTGTTACCAGGACAAAATTGGTTAAGTTGCTCATCATGACTTTGAAAGGATTATTATCATCAATTAGCAATTCAGTTTGCAGTCTGCCCGCTCTGAATTAACACTGCCTGGCATAACCTAGATAATATAACGTGGACTGGCATGTCATACATTTTATTCGTTCAGAATTATTGTTTCCCTGGAAACTTTAAAACACTGAGTGAAAATCCATCACCACAATATTTTTCAGTTCAACTCTTGCATCCCTGGGAGCCGCTGACAGCGGCTCGCCAGTTATCTATTATGACCACGAGCCGCTGTGAGCTAACGCACACGTGCACGTTGCCTCGTCAAACTCGCAATGGTCAAGATGTGTTAACTTTCCCATCCTGCCTCTCCACAAAGAACTTGGCATGTTACCTTAGGAATTCTTATGCCTTAATGCCTTAGCAGTGTGACTGGTGCTTGGTTATGGGGACAGGTTCTGCCATCTCGACTGCTACAATCTGCAAGTAAGTAACTCCCGCCAAACCAAGCACCAATACCAAATAACTTATCAATGGTGATGAGTTTAACATATGACTAAAACAGAAGATGCTCATGTGCTGGACATGCGAATTATATCTTTGGTGGATTTATTTAATGAGTTATCAAATTCTCACGTAGTTGCTTACTCTCTTCAGGTGAATTCAATCGTAAAATGAGATCGCACGCCACCGCACACCTCAATGTGCTGAGGCATGCAGTTAATTGCATGTGGCTATTTTGAAAAATACAATCCATGATTTAAGTAAGGCAAGGTATATGGGCCATTGCCCAACTCCAATCTTTTGTCTTGAAAAGGAAGGACTCAAGGGGAAACGTGTGAACCGCAATCGCTGTAACCATAGTGAAACTGCATCCCGCCGGAAGGACTACTCATGCGCAACTGTAAGGCAATCGACCTCCACCTAGACCTACAATGATTTTGTCTGAAAAGCGGAAGTGTGCCATCTATGATACCCCGGGACAGTATTCACTAATTCTAACTATGGCAATGCAGATTATGTCTTACTTCTAATGGTATATGTTTTACCTTTAAATGGTTATAAAGGCTATAAAGGTCATGTGAACATAAAGAATCTAATGCGACATTGAGAGCCAATTGTAAAACATTTACATCATTCATTGCAAACGACCGCCAATCAGTAAATTTCATTTTACATATGATCTACATTGCCGGTAGGCACTCCTAAGTGCTAGATCAATCCTTGCATCAAGAAAACTTAAGTTGCGTCAACGGCTTCTGATAATGTTCTGTGGCATTGGTTTGTGGTGAGCAAAAGCATTACATCCACAATGTCATAGGAGATATAGAGAAATCCATCTCCGGTGAGTAGCATAAAGATATTTCAATTTGCAAGGATTATCGTAGGCAATTCATCTCAATTTATTAACCCTAATTAATCCTATCTGTTGCAAAAATAAATGAACAGATCTTCAAAGGATCACAAGCACAACTCACAGTTAAAGTGCTCATAAACCCCAGAACGTTTATTCTCTCTCTCTTAGGACAGTGCTGTCTGCCTAGGCAAACAACCCGTTCCTCTTTTTATTCACAACTTTCTGGCAAATACTTTGCCACACTGAACGATTATTTACAATAGAAAAAGGATATTGACCAAAATCACGACAAAGTAAATCATAAAACATAAAACGCTGTCCGAAGCCACGATGGCGCATGCATGATGGCCTCCAGAGTAGAACGTCGTTTAAAACTTGTGGTGATCGTTCTTCGCCTCTTATTATTACATGGTCAACAAATCGCAGCCGTCGCTCGCATACAACAGCCTGTCCTGACGGTGTCAATTTTCCCAGAACGTTTATTGGTTGTATTGATAGAGCTAGTCTTCCTGGTAAAGAATCCCTTTTAATTTTTAAAATTGTGCAATCCTATCTTTTTTAATTGCATTTATCGCAAAATCGTGTTTGCAGGATTTGACCGCGAAAGCGATATTTCCTCGCGTCCCCAAAAACGATCTGGATCTACCTTAATTGACGTCACTTAAGGGACGCGAGGCGTCGTGTCACGAGAGATGAGGTGACTGGCATGTCTAAACAATTTTGTCGCGCGGTTAGTTCTCAGAATTTTCNTTACATGGTCAACAAATCGCAGCCGTCGCTCGCATACAACAGCCTGTCCTGACGGTGTCAATTTTCCAAGAACGTTTATCGGTTGTATTGATAGAGCTAGTCCTCCTGGTAAAGAATCCCTTTTAATTTTTCAAATTGTGCAATCCTATCTTTTTTAATTGCATTTATCGCAAAATCGTGTTTGCAAGATTTGACCGCGAAAGCGATATTTCCTCGCGTTCCCAAAAACGATCTGGATCTACCTTAATTGACGTCACTTAAGGGACGCGAGGCGTCGTGTCACGAGAGATGAGGTGACTGGCATGTCTAAACAATTTTGTCGCGCGGTTAGTTCTCAGAATTTTCGCTTCGAAATCCTAAGCAACTTCACCGGCCATAAGAAGACACTTGTATTTGAATTCCTGTAAAATCTTTGACAAGGAATTGTATTTTTCATAAATTTCCAAAGTTGAAAATGCTAGAATTTTTTGCAGACGTGTTGATCCTGTGAGTGGACTAGAGGTGATGAAACTCAGCAGGGACACACCAAGTTGGCGTCAAGAGATTTTTGTCATCCTCTGGAGGCTGGGAAGTTGTCCATTGCTTTCGCTCGCACGTATGAGAGAAGTGTTGACTTTGAATGACAACAGTCGTAGAGATGAGCATTTCGCTTGTGATTTTGCTTTCAGAGCTTGAACAAATCAGGCTGCGACGTTTGTGCTCGTGTTGCTTTAGCACACAACTTTGTCAACTGAGATTAAAATTTGTTCAGTCCAAGGTTGACTCTGACAGCGACCATATTTGCACCGTCTTCAAACAGGGAATTTCAAATGCGACAGTACTACGACTGGGAAAATAGCCTAACGCAAAGAGGAGCGAGACAATGTCTGAATGTGAGATGCAACTTACAAATCACTATAATTTTACCTCGCCTTGGACCTGAGAGCCGATGGAATTTACGATCATACGTTTTCTTGGTTGGATATAGCTGGTCTAAGATTGGGTTTTCAAATACGGAGGATGCAAATCAAATCATTGCCAGCCTTTGTTGTGTGCTCACAACCTGTTTCCGTCTTCGATAAGTTCTGTGAATGCTCCGTTGCGACCTGCGAGTTCATCTTAATCCAAGTTCGATCAAGATTCTCCTTGTCTGGACTTTGCATGGATAAACTATAACTTTACGATGCTGTTCAATGCGTGAGAAAGCGAATGCCGCACATCAGTCCAGCCTTCTTGCAGCTTTCCACGACAACTTCGTCGGTGAAGTTGGAACGGTTTGATGTGGTTTTAGCGTAATGGACATTGTTTGCAACTCACATATTGAAGTATAAGTTTTGTAAGCCGTTTGACAGGCTTCCAGATGGCTAGCCATTGGCGATTGGCTCACAATACTTACATCATTAGACAGATATTTGCATGCAGAATCACTCTGATTGCTTGACAAGCATTCAGCTAGGGTTTCCTATTACTTCATCAATGATTTGCAAATGGGTCCAGTTGTGATTATTTCACTGAATGCATTTATCTGTTCCTGTTCGTCAGCATAGCTGTTTCTCGCAACGCAGTGTAATGGTTTCGATGTCATTGTTCCATGCGTGTTTCTCGTTGTAAAATCACAGGAAAAGAAAATGTTTACTGACAAAATCAATATTAATGTTCACGTGCAAGCGTCAGATCACAAATCCCCCACCTGCGGCCAAGGCCATTTCTTGCCACCTCGCGATTTGCACTGTCTGATCTTTGAATCTGTTTTACGCATAGAAGGAAGCATCCTATCGTATTATGATTTTCAGCAAAGATGTGAGCAATCTAGTAATCTTTTTGACTACATAGAAATCATTTTCCAAATTAAAAGAAAGCGTGCAGAATGATAGTTTTGCTTGAGCAACACAAAATTTCTTCGGAAACCAGACGCCTCTGAAGACCGCAATGGCGTGCGTCACCACGAAGACAATAAGAACATGATGTAAAACGGAAATCGCGTTACTGCTGGCACCACGTGTTGAGACTTCGCATCAGAGTGGAGGAAATCAGAGCCAGACATGAAGGTGCGAAACAGCAGGATTGTCACTTGCTGAAGGTAAAACGGCTTGAATCTGAGGTCTAATTTCAAAACTACTGCATACCCTTGGGAAAATTATCAGCATGACACAGCTTCAAAATTCACTTTTCGTTGACGAAGAGCTTGCACACGTAGGGCAGCAGACACAACTGAAACTTTCAAGAAAAGTAGAGCAACTGTATTTAACCGTAGGATATGTTCTGCATCAATTTAATGACATAAACCCCCAGCTGATCGTCATAGCTAGTGAAAAGTTGCCAGTTGGTCCTCAAATGTAGTTGAGCAACGGGAAAATTTCTTACAACAGATCTAGCAGTTTGAATTTCACAGCCGAAGGTTGAAGCGACATAAGTCCCTCGTTCTAAATCAGAGCTAGCCAACATTTGCGCTGGTAAACAGGAGACCACATTTTACAGAGCAGAAGCAACAGTCTGCACTCAGCAGTGCCGAGTTATAATCTCTTGACTCGAGGCAACAGACGTCCTTGTGGAACCCGATCTCGCTAGCGCCCAGCGAAAAGAAGAACAGATTTTCAGAGCAGAGCAAACTGTTTGCGTTTCAGTGCGTGGTTTTACGATATAAAGACTTGATTCTACAAATATTTCCCGTGTTGAATCCACGGAACGAAGCTTGTAAGCGCAAGCAAGAATTAGAGATTCCCAGAACAGCAATGAATAATTCGCTTGTTGACTTCTTCGAAGCGACGGTCGTCTCCCGTAATAAACTCGCTTCAAAGAGGGGCAAATGTTTCTGTAAACAAATTTAGCAGTGTTGCAGATAATGGCATCACGAATTTGGACATCAGGAATTGGCTGTGTCGTGTTGCTACTTGTAGTTTCGTGACTCTCGGCGAGGAGCTAGCATTTGTCGTCTTGCCGTGTTGAAATTTGAGTACGCGCTCCATTGTGTGAAACAATAGAAATCTGATGAATGTGTTAACTTTGGTCATGGCGCGCGAGCGAGAGCAGCCGCATGGGGACGGGCTGCAAGAAAGCTCAAAATTCGCGCGCTTTCCATATGAGAACCAACAATCTGATTGGCTAGAATTTTGAAGCCTATTGTTTCCTCTTCGAAATGAGACTAGAGCTGCCGTTGTACGATAAGCACAGCAGAAGTTACGAGCGGTTGTTTTCGTACGACCGCCACTGGTCGGCTGGCAGACAGTAGGGGGAAAATTTCCGACCACTGATGGTCGTTGGCACGCGAAAGGTTAATAGATCAGTTTCCTGTCGCATCTCTTTCTCTGCAATGATCTCAAGTACACCTCCAATTGCATTCAGGTGTCATTTTTGAAAACAAGACGCCTCGCGTCCTTGACCCAGTCCTTTAGCATTCAGCGAGGTCTGATTTTCAATAAATCATAAAAAACAGAAGAAGATTTCAAAACTAAAAATTTCAATGATATTTGGGACTTTCAACGTTGATTGCCCCGATATCTGGATTAAAAGTTTTAGGGTTTAGGAGCACTTTAAACTGGTTACAGAGCAAATTAGTCCTTATAACACTATGAATCGAAAGGATTTCGAATTCACGTGAAATTTGTGTGAAAATTATGTTAGAAGCATGCGAAAAGTGCATGTGCAAGTAGATAAGTCACATGACATCTCACCTCGTAGCACAGTTGCAAGATTGCATCATGAAGATAGCGCACCTGGCTGCCGCTTCTGAAGTAGCCACCTGGAAACAAAATCAACTCTTGCACATATTGCAAAAGCAAAGAAAGCCATCCCATAAATGATGACCGACAGATACAAAACATCTATGAGAAAATTCATCCCTCCCATAATATCAGAACACTCGAATTCCCACCTTACCCAAGTAGGGTCGGACCTAGCAGATGTAATGGATCGCACAACACTATGAATCCAAAACCATGTGAAACCATGTGAAACAATGTGAAAACCATGTGAAATGGGAAGCACCATGCGAAAAACCATGTGAATTTTCAAACACCATGTGAAAAACCATGTGAAAAACCATGTGAAAAACGTGTGAATTAGAAAACAGTGTGAAAAATCATGTGAAAAAGGCACTTTTCACATGGTTTTTCACATAATTTTCACATGGATTTCACATGGTATCAGTTCATAGTGCAACCCCCTTGAAACGCATGACACCTGCCGTCATAGTTTATTTCCAGTTCTGGGTTTCAAATCTCAAAGCAGGCCAGCAAAGGCTTGATATTGTGACATATCCACTACAACAGCAGCTCAGCACATCTGCACTAAAGCACGACTGCACAAGCTGCAAACATGGCATCAGGAGAGTTCAGGATGCTTGCGTTTGCGGTGCTAGAAAATTGTCATATGCATGCCATAGATAGATAATAGTAAATTTCAAATTTGCAAAATGACAAATTTCTGTTTAATATTAATGCTGGTATTTTCTTCATGTCTGACACATATTCAAAAATCTTGAGCTTTTTATTATATTTAATTTTGAATGTAGCTGTTATTTAATAGTTGATCACTTTTTTTTTCAAAGCTCTGCATTGAAAGTTCAACATAATTTAACTACTTATATAACAATTTTGGTCCGCGATACAAGAATGTTCGCTGTAAGCGATCAGTTCTTGCTAGTGGAAGCTTGTATGTTGAACATCTTGTCGCGTATGGTGTTTCTCCTCACACGAACATTGACCGAAGGTTCTCTCCCAGATGACCTTTGGCTGAGTATGGGCAAGCATTGATGTTCTGAACTCGACCAGATCATCAACTGCAATCCATTCCAATTCTTGTAAAATATTTGCCATGCAGTCGTGCTTTCTCTTCTTCAGAATGATTTCGCTGCCCAATTCTGGATGCTAAGTTGCCATCGTTTTAGTTGACGTTTACAGCATGATGATCACACAAGCAGGGCATAGGGTTACAGGGTTGATAATTTTGGATTCTATTACTCTTTTAAATAGTAATAAGGGCATTGCAGAAGGGTACTTCAAGATGATGGAAAGACGCCAGCTTGCTGTTTTTACGATGTTGTCCACATGATTTACAAGGACATCTGGCTGTCAAATTCTACGCCAAGATTTTGTGTATGTAAAATATAATTATCCGTTAAACTCATCAGCCTAAGATGCGCGTGGAGTGGGTGCTTGGTCGGTGGGAGGTATGCGGCATGCGTTGTGCGCAGCTAGCATTGGAACCCTGTCACCACCCAAAGAAGACTCCAATAATTGGTGCTTGGAGAGGAGGGACAAGCGAACCAGGACCTCTCACCCCGATCGTATTTGTTACCAGTCCCCTCTACTGTATCGTCAACCATGTCAGCGGTCTTACTGCGTGCCAGTCATGCTGCTGCCTCATAGCAGCACTCCCCCCCCTTACGAAAATTTTCTATAGAAATGTATGGAATCCTATAGATTTCTATAGCTCACCTATAGAAAAACCTCTCTATAGAGATCTGTTCTATGGAATCATATAGGAAAAATCAGCTAACTCCATCTATAGATATTGAAACAAACTGCTAATTCAATCAAACTGCAGGGCAGGTCTAAAACACGGAAACACGGAAAAATTTACGGAAAAAAATCCGGAAAAAAACAAGAAAGAGGTTCATTGTTTGTCAACTCAACGGAAAGAGGTTGCCGTTGAGGAATTTATCGCTGTGAGCTGCTGAAACGTGAAGTACAGTGAAACTGAGTTAGTTGTGATTGTGCCTCGTCGATTGCTTTATTGCCTCTCGTGTTGACTACAAGCAAGGCACTCGAAGCGTCAAAGACTCTACTCTTTGATGATGAATATCACAGAGATCCATGTAAAACAGTTTACAGAACAGATGTAGCAGTGACATCTTTGACTCTGTTTCAGAAACTCCATGGACTAATCAAGAGCAAGGAAG
>OFHS01000275.1:32738-49672 GCA_900245855.1 Calvadosia cruxmelitensis
CTTGAAGGCAGCCAGATTTCTAAAGTCAAAGCCATGAACTCCACATCAGTTCAAATCTCGCATTATGTTTATAATTATTTCTGTAAAGATGCTTAACTGAGTAAATCATGAGAGAACTTGTTTAGTTGTTTTGTTTGTTAGCTCGAGATTCAGTTCGATTTTTGCTTTCACTGCACTTCGTGTTTCAGCCACTCACAGAGATAAATTCCTCAACGGCAACCTCTTTCCGTTGAGTTGACAAACAATGAACCTCTTTCTTGTTTTTTTCCGGATTTTTTTCCGTAAATTTTTCCGTGCTTCCGTGTTTTAGACCTGCCCCAAACTGCATGTTGATTGTGTGCTATGTAATGTTGTCTAAAAAAAATTCTGCATTCATTCAGGTATCTGTTCAGCCTTGAGTCCATGTGAAGAACTGATGCAAAAGCAAACTGATGCAGCTAAACTCAACCAAGTCATCAACGAAAGCAGTACAGTGTTGTTAAGCAAGAATAAAGTCAGAAATGCCCTTGCAGCAGTCGTTTGTATTTGACATGACCTGAACGGGGATAAAATATATTGCTTGAAAATATTCTGCTTGTTTTATTTCTGCTGCATTTTGTGGGACCAAGTCTATCATGTGAAGGGGGCAACATTATAAAGGCCAACCAGAGAAACCTATACAGTCATCTATAGAAGCCTATAGAGTCATCTATAGAGGCCTATAGAGTCATCTAAAGAAGCCTATAGAGCCCTATAGAGCCCTCTATAGAATTCCATGGGAAAATGGCCCCGTTTTCCCATAGATACCTACAACGGTTCTCCATAGAGACCTATGGAATCGCTCTATAGGTTTTCTATAGAAAATTTTCGTAAGGGCCATTCAACGCCAACATCTGTGCTTGCAAGGAGTTTGCTCATAATGCCATCAACAAGCAGCAATAATAGGAGGGAGACAAGACGAGCGTGATGTTTGAGCTTCCGTACCAATCGCGAAGACGCAACTTAAACTCTCTGAATTGGGGCAAAGAAATCATAGCTCATGGTTGGCCAAGAAATAGCAAGCGTCTTGCACGAGAAGTAATTGTTTCTGGCTCTCTCGTTTTTGTCAATTTGTTCGCATAATTGAGGCCAATATTAGTCGTTGTTGCTTGAAATTGGCATTGTAAACAATTTAAACAAGCACACGGGGGAGAGTCCCACATAATAAGATATTTTGTGAAGTTTTAACGACCGGATCATCTGCTTGATTGTATTTGATCGCCTCTCTGCTGCCTGTTGTTGAACTTCTGTCACTGGAGACTTCTGTTCCGAAGGTTGTAGGCCTATAATCACAAGCACGCGGACGGATTTGGGCTAGCCATGCGACCCTATGCCAATTGGGTCAGCTATTTGAAGCTGACGCTGGCTATACAATCGAGTCATTGCCAGCGAAATTTGCTCAACAATCAGGTCGGAAACGCTTCTAATGATTCTTCCCGAGGGAGTGAAATATCTCTAGGACTCCCGTCCTTGTGGTTTGCGGAAATCTTCCGCTGTGTTATCATGCGAGGTTCTCAAATGTTGCCTCTCCATTTGGCCATCACGAACAATGTGTTCCGCAGACACCTTGCAACGTGGCACGCAGTTCGCTTGCTTTTAACCGATTTAGTACGATCGGGCCTGTAAGCGCCCACAAATTAGACACCCTGCCTGTACGATCGCGTCCAAAAGCGCCCGGTCTTCAGTAAGAGATTTAGATCTGGCATGGAGGCTGCTATGAAGCCTGGACGCTAGTGCATTTGGTATAAATAGAAAGCTGAGACATTCAGCTTTCGTTTGATATCTGTTGAGACAACGTGGAGCTGCGGACGGAATTTTGCCAATTTTGTATTCTGAGCGCTTGTTTTTTCCGATCCCAAATCATGGCTTCTCAGCAGGAAAACACGTTGGACGCTACCCCCGCATTTGTCTGTGCACATTTCAAATCAGGAAGGACTGCAAATCATTGGTTTTCGACATTGAAACTTTCAACGGATTCTGCGATTGATTTGAATGCTCAAAGCAGGCAGTCGCTTCGTATTGAGGACCTGGAAATTTTTCATTCGCTCAGCCAAAGGCTTGTTTGCTTCAGGGAAAATAAAGCGATGATAAAAATGGAAATTGTTATCGAAATAAATTATTGTCGGGCAGTGAACGTTAGCGACAGAATTTCGGAAAAGTTGAGTAGTCGTATGAAGCTGTTGCCCAAGTTTCGAAGGTTTGAAACTACTTTGTCTTCGCTCTGCAGAAATTGTTCTAATTTGTGCACAGTTCCATGCATAAGTTTGGTTCGCTGCTAAACGCAGTCGCTTCTATTTCATTGCAATTCGAATTTTGATTGCTAAAACATCGGCTGCCCTTATGGCAATCGTTCTAATTTCGTTCTAGCAGCCATGCAAATGTTTTCATGGACATTTGATTGCCAAGCAGAAAAATTAACATCCACGACTGAATCGAGGAAGAACAATACTTGAAATTTCGAGCAACAGACGGCAAGCGATGAAACCAATCCATGACAGCGTTCTGGGATCTGAATTAGCAAACAGGAACTTCATGGCGTGAGAGGCGGGACAAATGTGTGAAATTTGACTCGCTTTATTGTTCTTTTAATAGATCGCCATGACAACGACACAATAATTTGCACTAACACCTCAAACACTCCTCGGTTGAACAGACGTGATTGAAATCGCAGCCCTGCTGAATACGCCAACCAAAGTGAAAATAAGTTCAACTGAAGTTTTGCAGCTAGACAAATTATAACTTAGCAGCAAAAAAGACAAACTAAGTTTTTTTGTGAGTTATGGTTTTCAATAAAATAGAGCTGTCTTCAGCAAGGAATTTCCAACAGAAAACGTCAGTTGACTTCAAAAATATATTCAGCATTTGGCTGCCGTTCTGCTTTTGCCCAAGCCAACAGATAAGAATTTCCTGGGCTTTTAAAGGTTTTTAAATCTCAAACATGCAATGAAACCTTCACTAAAATTTCAAAGACAGTTAAATTGTCTTCCCTTGCTGTTTGCTGCATCAGAAGCGTTTGTTTTCTCGCAATCAAATTGCACAGTAGGAGGTGCCGACGGCTTGTGATTTATCTTGGACGGGGGCACGAAGAGCGTGAAATTCAAACAATTTGTGCGGTCGTGTCTCGCAAAACAAAATCTTGCCTTTGTGAATTTTTTACGGAGAGGCTGTTTCATGTAGCGGAATCAACCTAAAACGACCAGAAAGGCGAGGAATTTAGCTTTACCGTGGTATGAATTTTATTGATTTTGAGTCGTATTTGAGTGCCCTATGAGCAAGTTTAAAACGTTGACTGAGCGAAATTTGAGAGAGGCAAGAATTCCTCAGTACCGGGAGGGTGTCTTTTCTCACTTGGGGTCAGTAGTGATTGGGTTAAGGTGACGAGCAGTAGCAAGTGTCGAATCGCTCACTCAAACTGCTAGTGAAGCCTGCCGCGAGCCAATACTCGTCTCTTCGTGTGAAGAATCATCCCAGCATTGCCAGCACGAATCACTGTATCAACGCAACGTGTGCAGCAGGCTACTCATGCAACATTCGAGGCAGCGCACAATAAGGAGGCCAGGTGCAAGACTCGTTTAGCGTGAATTCCTTAGGTTACACCAAGTGGGACTTAACGAGTCCAACACATTGCTTCCCAATTAAATAACGGGAATGAAAAAATTGCAAGCAAATAATGATTCAATAAATTGTCGTTCAGTTTTATAATTGGCTGAATCACTTTTGTCATAACTTTGGGATGTCCAATCGCCATATGCACGCAGCAAATTTAGACACAGCAAGAAATCAGCAAAATGCAGGTCATAAGCAGAAATTCAAGTTATTTAAAATCAGATAAACTTCTAGGGCATTGCAATGGATCCCGGACTTAATTATTCTGGTTCCTGGAACAAATATTCCAGGAAATGTCCCCGTTCTCTGTTTGCTTTTGCAAATTCTTCTGAAGGACTTCCCTGAAAACAGTAACACGGTTATCCTCTTAGTAAAGCTAAAAACAGTGCAAACAAAAAATGGGACTGATTTCAGCAGATCGATCTATCATTTTCATGGAAGGCACATATTAAATATGCCGTAGCAATATGGGGAAATAGCTCAACGAAATTCGATTGCTCTGTTGCAGAAAAAAATGTGTTAGATGCATTGTTGGAGTAAAGCCCCTGACTCCTGCTGAACCATATTTTAAAAGTCTTCGCATTCTCAAATTTGATGACCTATACTTATCAAAATTACTTGCTTTTATGCATTCTATCATTTTACGCACTTGCCCATCTTCTGCACTGGATAGTTTTATTTTTAAATATAGCCATCGCCGGAAATAGAACACTTTTATTGTTGCTTTTGCGAAATTTTCAAAATATCAGCGCTGTCCAGATTATTGCTTTTCTACAGCTGGAATAACTTTGTTCTTGAATTAGAGCTGCACATACGGACTCCCACATTTAATTCTGCTATCAAAAATCTATTTTTGGACAACTATTCCTTACACCACACTCTTAAAAATGCTACATCTGTAATCTATAATTTTTTCTTTCACTTTTCTTTTCACTTTTCACCCTTGATTACTTCCATTGCTACCTAACTTTACAGATCAGCAAATATATGATAATTTACTTGTATAACTATAAAACTATTTAACGCTTGGGTCTCCCAAACAAACAATCAAATTACATAGATGACCCATGATCATATCATGTAATCAAATCAGACTTGTTCCTTTTGAGAAAATCCCTGAGTAAGAGTACGAGTGCCTGGCTTGCGAGTAGGAGTACGAGTGGCGAGTGGCATTTTAAAAGTTTAGCGAGTACGAGTACGAGGGGCAAGTGAGACTTCTGCGAGTGCGAGTACGAGTGCATAAATATTATCGGCAAGTACAAGCGTGAGTGCCAGATCGGTAAATTCAAGGTTAAGTTAATTAATTCACGTTTTCAAATCCAACCTCAATTTTGACGTTCGACTTCGAGATAAGCATTGACAGAATCAAAACAGTTTGTTGTTCGAAGGAATTCCCGCTACAGCTATCAATTTACAGCTTCCCAAGTGCTAATTGAATAACAAAACGTTCCGTGAATGAACTCTGGTGTGAAAGCCATCAACTGTCTCATCTCCATAGTAACGGGACAATGTTTGCACAAGAACAATAGGTAAACTAATGTCTCGGGCTCGTTGCCAAGGCTCATAGATTTCTTCCACGTTGTGTCACATGGCAAAATCAACTCTTAGTATTACTCAAAATACAAAATATTGAAGGAAACAAAACTGCTTTGAACAGAAGGAGAATTTCAGAGTGTCATCATCAACGTGAAGGTTGAAAGCAGATAGGCAATTGATCTGATACTCCCGCTTTTCTGGGAAGTCGGAAATCACCACTGATTGTTCTGGATTGTATTTACCCGACTACAACTTCGAGGTCGCTGGCTGAGCTTACTCTGTAAAACGTTGTGCTTTCGAGAGGGCAACAGCAAACAATCAACCATCAGCCAATGTTAACTTTCGTTCGGCTAACTCTCCGTAGACTGTCGATTCGAGGGCTTCGTTGCTCATTTTTGTTGTCAACCGAAGAATAGTCAAAGAGCTTCCAGACATCACGGAAGGCGACAGGTTTTTCATAGGAAATGATAATGCACACTTCGCATAGTTACTTCAAAGCAACTCCGACAGAGTCCAGACTGGTCCAGACAACAGCCTTCACACAGAGTAACATGGAAGACACACAGCACCTCAAAACATTGTAGGATTGGTGAAATGCAACAAACATGCCAACAAGTTTATTATTTTCAGGACGAGTACGTATAGGAGTGCAGGTGAAATACAGCTAGTACGAGTGGCGAGTGCCAAGTGTGCAAGTACGAGTGCAAGTGGCGAGTGTGAAAAATCTCTCGCGAGTGCCATTCGAGTACGAGTGAATTCACTCGAGTGCCCAAGTCTGAATCAAATTACTTGTTCTTCACACTTTCTGTAATCAATTGTTCAGTATTTAGTTTACGATATGGTCCAAATATATACTCATACTCATACTCGTACAATATTTAAGTAATAGCACATAAAAAGAGTTTACTTGGCGTCTGCTTGACCCCCTAACCTTTAAAATCCTTCCGCTGCCACTGGCCAAGATCACCAGAGTTGCAAGTAATAAGGTCCGGTAGACTACAGTTTATGAAACTTTCAAGTACTGCTGAGGACATAATCAATACTGCTTTGTGATTTTGCTGTTATTCTAGTAGCTTTGCTGACAATGAGAAGCCAAATCAAGTGGACATATAATTAAAGAGAGAATTCTGGCTGGGTACTGTTGAAGATTAATGTTGACATCAGCAGATTAAATGTATGTATGTACGTATGTATGTATGTATGGTTACTTAGCTCCTGGTTACTTCTTTCAATCACGCAGCATCAAACATTGGATTGCAAATTAATATTGGAAAAACTGAGATTCTCCACCAACCAGCACCAAATCAGAAAGTTGACTTACCACTCCCCGTTTCCATATCTGGTCATGAGTTAAAGCAAGCAAGTGCTTTGTCATATCTAGGGAGCTTAGTCTCAAATGAAACCCTTTCCGCTCGTGACATTTCCTCGCAAATACAGTAGGCATCTGCTGCATTTGGTAACTCCAACACCAGGTCTGGGACAACCTCGGCTTGAAGGCATCCGACGCACGGTCAAGACGACATTCCAAAATAACTTGTTTTTGGGTGTTCAATTTGCAATATTTTTGTTCCTGTGCATAACTTTGGCGAGAGCAAATACATAAACATCTTGATTCGCAGTTATTTTTAGTATGCCAGGTATAATGTTCAAAAGAGCCTCAACATTTCTGGGGAATGGAATCTAAAGGGTTAACTGGAAAGAGGCCTGATTCTAAATTTTAACCCAACTCATTCCTAATGAGGCAGTTTGACAATGTCCTCATCTTCAAATTAACAACAAAAGAGTTTCCTTCGATTATGGGTTGAAATAATGTATTAAGCAGCAAAATACGATAAAAACACGGTATTTTCGACTGTAAAACTGCTCAAGAGCCACACTCCAGGGGTCCATTGTCGCTTTGACTGCGTGTCGCAACAAAAGTTGCTGTCTGTAATGCTATTGTTGTGTCCACTCTTCCATACAGTTGCCAAATTTGGCTTCTGTTCAAGCGCAATATCCAGAAACTTGAACAATACCACATCCGTTGTTTACGCCGCATTAGGCACATCCCTTGGACTTCTCGTGTCACAAACTATGAAGTTCTGGAGCGGACATGTCAAATGGGGATGGAGACCAGAATAATTCAGGAGCAATTTCAGTGGATAGGTCACGTTGTCAGGCAACCCATCAGCCGACTACCAAATCAGGCATTATACAGTCAATTGCCCAATGCTCCCCGGAGAGCTGGTGGTCAAAAGCTATGTTACAAGGATGTCCTGAAACGAAATTTGCACAGCCTCAACATCAACCCAGACATGTTTGAGCAACTAGCCAACAGTCAAGTGGCATGGCATGATGCAATGGCGTCGGGTATAGCTAGTTTTGAGGCGAAGAGGATATTGCATCTGAGAGAGAAGAGAGCACTATAGCACAGAATCATAGATGGGTCCATCACAACCCAACACGTCTGTAATATTTGTGGTCAAAGCTGTTGTCGTGGCACGCCCAGAGACAGTAACCACGACGAGCTTTATATCTAACAACTTCTCATCACGAGGACACGAACAGAACTAAATTACATTACAGAATACAGTGACTCTAGGCTACGACATAACAGCATGACACTACTAACACCAAGGAGATTAACACAAGAGAACAATATACAGGAAGATAATCGGAAACATGACAAGCAATACGTGTGACAATAACAGGAACTACACAGCCACCACAGCTGTCTGTCAAGAATTGGTCTTATTGCTCATGTACGATTTCATGACAGGAGAATGAGACACGTGGCTGATCACCCAACGGAGCCTGATCAACTTTCATGCAAAATCTGTCAGCGTCGTTGCAAGTCATCCAATAGCCTGGTTTCCCACATATGAGCACACAGCGAAAGGGGTGAGACTTCTTCAACCACACAAGCCAGCATTTGCGACCCTTGCCACAGATCTTGTGCTTCTGCTGGTGGGCTGGTCTCACACAAACTAGCTCAGAACCGTCGCCTCTAGCATCACTCATTGTAAATAGTTTGTAAATAGTTGCATGTAATATATATCTCTGGAAATTCTGTACTCGATATTGAGGAGGAGGGAAGAAGAAGAAGATGTATGCATGTATGTATGCAGTGCTGGATTACCCAGTGGGCGCCTTAGGCGATTGCCTAGGGCCGCAGAAATTCAAATAACTTTTTTTGAACTCAGCCATTTCTTTCAGTGTGATTAGTCATGACTCATATTTAACTTTGCAATGATTGTCCTGCAAATGCTTTTTTGAAAAGAAACAACATTCTGTGAACTTCTTTTATAAAGCATTTTATAGCATCGTGACGGGTCTCGGGGTCCCTGGACTCAATACTTATTCCGATACCCAGGACATTCGGAAAACGTTTAAGCTTTCTGTTTTCTGTTCTTGGAAATTCTTTTGAAGGACTTCTCTGAAATTATAAAAACCCTCCAGGTAATAGTTTCTGGAATTGCCTCTCCAATAGGGCTTGGTTACAAGTTAAACAGGTTGCAGATCTTGAGGAAACAACAGCAATCTCCATCGCCCAACTGTTTGTTTACATTGGTTCTTCAGTTTTTGAAATTCAACACCTATTAGTTATTCGAACCAGCTATTGTTCTGGGTGTAAAGGTCATACCATTATCTTTGATGGCAAATTGATGTGAGCGGAGAGAATGGACGCAAATAACACGTTTGCTTTTGGAGGTTCTGAAATTAAAGTTGAAAATATAGACACTGTATTAATTTCTATTGCTTCTGGCTACTTCCTCAGAGTCTGACTGTGTTGGATAACATTTGTGAGTTGGGACTCTCAGGGTCATTTGATTGTCTACTTGGCTCACTTGTTATCAATGGCAAAGTTGCTTACCCTGATTTGAAATAACTGTAGGCCTTCTTTTTGTTGTTTACCTACTTCAAATTTCAATTGTTAACATTGTAGTAGTATTAGGTAATGCTCTACACTAATAGGAATGCTGAATCAATATATCTCTTCTCTATCATCCTGCTATTTACAAATATATTCATTCTCATCTGTGCTCGTCACGAGAACACACGACCCGTCCCTTGGCTTATGCTCATACATGGCGCAGTGGATAGGATCGCCCTTGCATATTCATTATCGCATGGCGCAGATCGTACCGTTTGACATTAGCCTCGACACACAGTCTCCACGTTGACAAACAAGGCATCTCGTTCTTGGCATCACTTCACAAGAATTTGCAATAAGCCCTTTGCCATTCGAGCAAGGCTCCCATCTCTTCTACGATGCAAGAAATTCAGCTTGGCATCGGCCCGCTCCAACCAACCCACAGAGATCATATGTCCTCTGCTGGCTTTCGATCATCATGCCCTTTCATCAACAGTGTACTTCGTGATGGTGAGAATCACTCCACGAGTTAATCAAGCACACCCCATCGAAGCCCCCGTCGCTACTCCTTGCTGGCCAACAAGATACCTGGAATCGTCCTTGATCGAAGCCATCAAGCGAATGGCAGTAAGCATGGTTTCGACAACGAGTAATTTGCCATTACATCTCAAGGGTTTTGGTAAACCATCAAGCTCATCGCCATCAGCCTGCGATATTGTGGTCCTCTTCTTCCAGGCAACGATATTCCCATATCGCATCCGTCGCCATGTTGTCCTCAGCATGCATATTGATTGGCACCAGACCGCTGACCGCACATTGGCGTCAAGCGCTTGCCTTCGACATGGTTGGTCGCCAACAACAACACACTGGCGAAAGAACCCCGTCGTTCTCAGATAGTTGTATACACTTTTACATTCATTTTGTAAATAGTCACTTTGTACTGAGTCCACTCTCCCAAGGGGGGCATGTAGTAGTATTAGGTTATGCTCTACATCAATAGGAATGCTGATTCAATATCTCTTCTCTATCATCCTGCTATTTACAAATATATTCATTCTCATCTGTGCTCATCACGAGAACACACGACTCGTCGCTTGGCTTATGCTCGTACAAACATAAGATAGCTTGACCGGCCATGAAACAAAAAAGATTAACGCTTTAATTGAAGTTTAAAACAGTTTTCTCCCTGCCATTTTACTTTGTTTTTGCTATTGTCTAGAGAACGTCACTGGGACCGCTTGCTCTCGATGAAATACCACTTTCTATTTTAGTTGAATTAAAGAAGTAGATAAATCAGCCAGGGATCGCAATGATTTCAAACTTTTATGATTCTGTGTCTGTCTAGATTGCATAGTGATCAAGTAAAAAACTTTCAGGGCCTCTTGAAAAAGTCTGTCTAGGGTCCACAAAATTATTAACCTGGCACTTTTTGTCAAATTTTACACTAAGATGTTGTGCATGTGATATCAATTCAATAACACTGCTGTCCAGCTTTATAAATGGCTGGATCACTTTTGATGTAACTTTGGGATGTCCAGTCAGCAACACAGTTGGTTTTGCAGCATTCAATGATCATGAGTTTGACTTGCACCATTTGTGTATTTCCATAAGATCTTGATTTATAGTTTATTGAGTGATTTCATGTGAATTTGTTGACATGGATTGTAGCTGTATATAATCTGTGTAGTGTCTGCGAATTGACCAGGAATTCCATTATTGATGACGAAGGTAAAGCATTTACATAGAATGTGAAAGAGTAAAGAGCCAGTTATCGATCCGTGTGGAAAAACAGTTGTAAGATTTAGATCATCAAAATTTTCAAAAAGGATATGAACCTTAAGAATAGAACTATTGCATATCATAATCTGTTGAACCCATCAACTGCAATTTCTGTACGAGGATGTCATGCTGCAAGCTGTCAAATGCCTTTGAAAGATCCAAAACTAATAGAACAGAGATCTTTCTTTTTCTCCATGACGTAATGGGACTGGGAATCGCTAGTTAAAAATGACGTCAGCCACCTACCGATAGAAAAGCTGAGAAGAAGAATGGCGAACATGACCATGTTAAAGTGCTCATAAACCCCAGAACTTTTATTGGTTGTATTGATAGAGCTAGTCTTCCCGGTAAAGATTCCTATTTAATTTTTGAAATAGCGCAATCCTATCTTTTTTAATTGCATTTATCGCAAAATCGCGTTTGTAGGATTTGACCGCGAATGCAATAATTCCTCGCGTTGCCAAAAACGATCTGGATCTACCTTAATTGACATCACTTAAGGAACGCGAGGCATCGTGTCAAGAGAGATGAAATGACTTGCATGTCTAAACAATTTCGTCGCGCGGTCAGTTCTCAGAACTTCTGCTTCGAAATCCTAAGCGACTTTAGTGGCCATAAGAAGACACTTATATTTGAATTCTTCGAAATTTTGGAGTTTTAGATAAGGAATTGTATTTTTCATAAATTTCCAAAGTTGAAAATGCTAGAATTTCTTGCAGACGCGTTGATCCTGCGAGTGACTAGAAGTGATGAAACTCAGCAGGGACACACGACGTTGGCGTCGAGAGATTTTTCGCATCCTCTTGCGGCTGGAAAGTTTACCATTGTTTTCGCTCGCACGTATGTGAGAAGTGTTGACTTTGAATGACAACAGTCGGAGAGATGAACATTTCATTTGTGATTTTTCTTTCGGGCTTGAACAAATCAGGCTGCGACGTTCATGCTCGTGTTGCTCGAGCAGGCAACTTTGTCAACTGAGATTAAAATTTGTTCAGTCCAAGGTTGAGTCAGAGTGGTTGACTCTGACAGCGACCATATTTGCACTGTCTTCGAACAGGGAATTTCAAATGCGACAGTACTACGAATACGAGAAAAAGCTTATCGCGAAGAGGAGCAAGACAACGTCTGAATGTGAGACGCAATTTACAAATCACTACAACGATACCTCGCCTTGGACCTGAGAGCCGATAAAATTTAAGATCATATGCTTTCTTGCTTGGATGTAGCAGGTCTTAAGATTGGGTTTCAAATACGGAGGATGCAAAATTACAAATCAAATCATTGCCAGCCTTTGTTGTGTGCTCACAACTTGTTTCCGTCTTCGATAAGTTCCGTGAATGCTCCGTTGCGACTTGCGAGCTAGTCTGAATCCAAGTTCGATCAAGATTCTCCTTGTCTGGACTTTGCATGAACAAACTATAACTTTACGATGCTGTTCAACGCGTGAGAAAGCGAGTGCCGCCACACCAGTCCAGCCTTCTTGCAGCTTACACAACAACTTCGTCGGTGAAGTTCGAACGGTCTGGTGTGGGTTTAACGTATTGGACATTGTTTGCTACTCACAAATTGATATCTAACTTTCGTAAGCCCTGCATTCACTCCAATTGCTGGACAAGCATTCAGCTAGAGACTTCCTATTACTTCATCGTTGATTTGAAAATGGGTCCTGTTGTGATTGTTTTACTGAATGCATTTATCTGTTCGACAGCATCTGCATAGCTGTTTCTGCAACGCAGTGTAATGGTTTCGATGTCGTTGTTCCATGCGTGTTTCTCGTTGTAAAATCAGGAAAGGAAAATGTTTACTAACATCGATATTAATAGATCTGTTTCCTGTCGCATCTCTTTCTCTGCAATGATCTCAAGTACACCTCCAATTGCACACAGGTGTCATTTTTGAAAGACAAGACGCCTCGCGTCCTTGACCCAGTCCTTTAGAATTCAGCGAGGTCTGATTTTCAATAAATCATGAAAAATAGAAGGAGATTTCAAAACTAAAAATTTCAACGATATTTGTAGCTTTCAACGTTGATTGCCCCGATATCAGGCTCACAATTTGGGTTTATGAGCACTTTAAAGGTCAATTTTTATCACGGAACGTAATGCAATCTTGTAATGAAAGAAGTGATAATTGTTTATGTAAAATATGCAAGGTTTTAAACGTTTGATCCATTACCACAACATTTAACAAGTAGGCCATTTTAAATGATAAATTTTAAATTTTAATGAATTGTGTTGGTGTGCCTCTTTCGAAATGTTTGAAAGTATATGATGAATGGTAATGAATTTGATCATGAGACGACACTGTTGCCAGCCCGTTGGCAACCATGGAATTGTAAGCCCGCTCTGAGTGTAATTGGGTGATGTTACTGAACAGATCATATTGCTCAAAATGATAAAAGCAACCATAAACGACCATAAAGCGACCATATCATTTCGCCAACAAAATGTGATATTTGAGACTTGCGTAGAACCCATACTGTTATACAGTGGCAAAAGCTGGACCATGATCGCCACACTATCCAATGAGATTGACGCCAGCCACCATGCTCTTCTACGCTTCACACAGGACGTCGGATACCCCACGGCAATAAACAACTTCGAACCGTAGAAGACATCCTGTGTGAAGCATGCACCAACAACGCTTCAAACAAAACGACTAGCACTTCTTGGCCACCTAAGCCGCAGACCTAACATTCCCTTGGCAACAATCCTCGACCCAGACAACCAGCCAAGTGAGCCATACCGCAAAGGGGGAGGGCTGTGTGCAATTTACTTGCCAATGATAAACAACGGCATAGAGTCATTGGGATTTTCAACAAGCAGCTACAAGAACATAGCAAAAAACTCACAGGCTCACAAAGCTATAGCTTGTGCAAATCTGTGTTGTTCTTGCAATACTACAGACAGCTGTTGCACATATCCAACAACAAAATGTTCCAAACAGCAAGATGCATCATACCTTCAGTCAATGTAGCAATATCATTTTCCAAAGACCATAATCCGTAGAGCATAAACATCTTTCTAAGAACAGCTCGCAAGGAAGCAGGCATGCTTGTGTCTTCAATATACTCCGCACTTTTCATCAATGCAAAGTTCTGCATAGGAAATAAAATGTAATATCATTAATTAGAGGACAAATTAGGAGTATCCACTTCATGTAGCTAAATATTTTAGGCGAGGTTAAATCATACCATTATGCGTCGTAGCAATGCAACTGAGGTCAAGGCTAGCCTTGCTTCCCTTCTAAGAGGGTCATTGGACCATAGTGCCCTTTGAGCAGTTTCGTAATTATGTGCATGGCTACGACAGTGTAAAACGATAAAGCAGTCCTTCATTCTTGTTGTAGCCTGCTAGTCAGTTTTGCTCACAGGAAATTCACAGCTCCCTAGCAACGCAGATGTGCAATGTGCCACGCAGCACTTGCAATAGTCCCGATGAAATGGCTTTCCCACCACTTACCCTTAGGAATTCCACTGACAGATCGATCTGCTATCTCAACTTCTGCCATCTGCATTATCAATAGTTATGAGTTTAAAAGGTGAAAAGAATGCAGTCACAAGGAAGACATTGACAAAACAATCTAAAATTTAATAGAAAGAAGGACAAAAACACATTGACAAAAATTGCAAGATTGCAGTGGCAAATTCAGCAACTTGTTACAATATCAGGATAGTATTTGAGTCAAAAGAGCATCAAAGATCAGTACACCTTTCATCGTGAGCTGTCATCTTAGGACTACTTTAGCACGTGTGAGAATGGGAGACTAATTCATAATGGCGGTCTCAGACCAGCCTCAGATATTGACACATCCTTCCTCTAAACAAAGTCAGAGGGTAAATGAACTAAACAGTTGCAAAGAAAACATAACATAACTATAGAGGCACTGCTGAAAACGTAGCTCTACAATGGACCATAATGTCAATGTCCATAGCGAATGGGAGGTCGAACAGTTCGTCCTGATCTAGTCGTCATTGGTTTGTTCTCCTGAAGTCCTGTGGCTACCGATGTAGCTGGTACGGAATGTTTGGGTTGATTCGCAGGAGTGGAGATAGTGGGCACCGGAGGAAGCTCATCCAAATTGGTTTGTAGATCTGACGAGGGACTTTGTTCTTCATTGTCAAGGGTGTTCATTGGGTTGCTGATGTCTGGCTGCTGGGACTGTGGAGAAGAGGTTGAGTTGCTGAATGCATAGGATCTTCAGACGTGGCCCGGAGGTGTACACGATTGCGACGATATGAAGTGGTATCAGTGGCCACTTCATATGATCTGTCGTCATACCGTCTCACAATTGTTCCCTTCTGCCATCGTTGACCTTGCCGGAACGGTTTCATCCGAACAACATCTCCTTCTTCTAGAGGTCGAAGGTCTTTAGCGTGCTGATCGAAATAGTGCTTCTGTTTTTCCTGGAGAAGGTGTTGATGTTCAGACACATCCACAACTTGAGGCATCAGGAGTTGTGTGGCTGTGGGTAATAGGGTCTTGGTTCTTCTGCTCATGAGGCGCTGAACTGGACTGCTTTGTAGGCCTTGGCTTGGTGTGTTGCGATGATCAAGCATTGACAGGTATATGTCAGACTTAATTTCTTGGGCTTTGATCATCAGGGTTTCAGCTGTCTTGACTGCGGACTCTGCTTTCCCATTTGACTGACTGTGTCTTGGACTGCCGGGGTGACGGTGAAATCCCCAGTCTAGTGCGAATGCCTCAAATGACTTAGAGTTGAAGGTTGGACCATTGTCCGATACCACTTCGTCAGGGATGCCATAGCGAAAAAAATGAGCCTTTAATTTGGGAATGACTGCTTTTGCGTCAGTGTTTGTTAGCCGGTCAACTTCCCAGAAGTTGCTGTAGTAGCACACAGTGATGAGATAATGTTGGGTGCCAATCGAGAAAGATCTGTTCCTATTGTGGCCCATGGGCGGTTAGGACTATCATGCAGTTGCAGAGTTTCTTTCTGTTGATTTCGTCCAAAACTGCAGCAGATGTCACATTTTGAGATGTATGCTTTCATTTCTGCATTCATGTTTGGCCAGTATATGGATTCTCGGGCTCTTCGAAGGCAACTTTCTATTCCCATATGGGATGAGTGTACTTTCTCCTTGAGCTGATTGTATGTCTGTGATGTCATAGGAAGTGTCAAGTTTTGTGGCGTCACTTTGTCTTATGAGTTACGTGTTGGATTGTTCTGGTGTCAACGTGTGTCAGCGGTAGTGTGTCTAGTCATGCGTTGTAAATATATAGTGCTGTGCTTTGTGGAATGAAAATTAGTGTGCTCAAAGTTCTTGGCGAGGAGCCACTTGCAATGTTGTCGTCTCTGTCTCCCTCGCACTGAACCATCGACTTACAAGCTAACGGGCCAGATTGGCATTCGGCAAGGTGCNTATGCGTTACGTGTTGGATTGTTCTGGTGTCAACGTGTGTCAGCGGTAGTGTGTCTAGTCATGCGTTGTAAATATATAGTGCTGTGCTTTGTCGAATGAAAATTAGTGTGCTCAAAGTTCTTGGCGAGGAGCCACTCGCAATGTTGTCGTCTCTGTCTCCCTCGCACTGAACCATCGACTTACAAGCTAACGGGCCAGATTGGCATTCGGCAAGGTGCGAGGGAGACCAGAAGTCTCGAGCGGGACAACTTACGGAGAGGAGCGCTTTCTGGTTGTCGATTTTGATATTTTGAGATCCGCGAAGACTGATGGCAAAGAGACTGAAGAGAAGAGCAATGAAGATGAGACTGACAAGAGAGAATATAGCGAACAGTGACAGAGAAGCAGACAAGCGAATGAGTTAAACGGGAGTACTGAGAAAAAGAACAGCGANAAAGGGCACTTTTCACATGGTTTTTCACATGATTTTCACATGGATTTCACATGGTATCAGTTCATAGTGTAGGGTCTTGGTTCTTCTGCTCATGAGGCGCTGAACTGGACTGCTTTGTAGGCCTTGGCTTGGTGTGNTAGAGGTCGAAGGTCTTTAGCGTGCTGATCGAAATAGTGCTTCTGTTTTTCCTGGAGAAGGTGTTGACGTTCAGACACATCCACAACTTGAGGCATCAGGAGTTGTGTGGCTGTGGGTAATAGCACTATGAATCCAAAACCATGTGAAAACCATGTGAAAACCATGTGAAATGGGAAGCACCATGCGAAAAA
>OFHS01000276.1:0-22991 GCA_900245855.1 Calvadosia cruxmelitensis
AATTTTATCCTTATAAATTGTAATCTTGTTAATATCACTATGGCTTTCCAGTCAAAAATCGTGATAGCAAACGGGTACGAAAGGCTGATTCTGACACAGCTTGGTTCTCAAAGTGAAGTGATATCAAGCGGCTTTGTGATATTAATTGAGTTGATATTAACAGGATTACACTTCACTTGCATATTTTGGAACACCCTGCATGAACCTACTTATTGTTTGCTATTCTCACGGGGAAAATAGAAACTAGGTGATAGGGCGACACATCTGGAAATCTATTTACTGGAGAGGAAATTTTGCATAATTGTTTTTGAGCTTGGACTGCAGAGCTTCGTATGTTATACACAAGGGAAATATTTCCATATTGACTTGATGTCATCGTTTCTGTAAAAAGAGAGACCTCATTCTTACCTCTTTCGTTGAGTCCGTCTAGGCTGAGGATGCGCGGCGAGCAGAGGAACAATAAACATGATGATTCTTCCAGATGAATCATTTGTCCTTTTAATCTGAGACTGGTTCCATCGTTATCCATGCTACTGAGTGATTCGTTGCCGTCTGACTCGCTTGCTGTGCTTTGCCGGTCACTTGACGAGTCTTCGCTTTGTGCTTTCCTGTCTCCCTCGGATGAAACAGCAAGGAAAATCGTGTTGGTTCTGGCAATTATGTTTCTAAACGCCGCTTGGATTTGTGGTCTCATTATTGTAAATGCATCGTTAAAATTTGTTTCTCCAATTTCGAGTGTTGGAAACATTCGCTTGAGGGAGCTTCCAGCTTGTAAAATAACTAAATTTTCATCCAAAATCATATGAAAGGGGAACGCCTGGCAAAATGTCGAGGGATCTATAATCGATTCAAGATCTGTGTCATCTATCGAGTCACATATATAAGGTTCATCCTCTTCTGAACTTCCTTGCTGCTTGAGCAAATTTAAATCACCAGATTTACATTCAACAAGATAAGTCGTTTTATTGGGACTGCTTTGCAGCGAGCCGCGGACAATTGTAGCAACGACTTCAAGTCCAAAGAATAGCCTGGCCGCCTCTTGAATCATCCCAATTGCCATGTGTGCAAGTCCAACCCGCTCAGAATAATAGTAGGTGTAAAACTGGGAAGGATTTGTGCAAGGCAATGTCGTAAAAGATGGCGCTCGCATCCCTGGAAAGCGATGACTCAAATGCTCATGAACATAGTCGAGGCCATTGAGAAACTCCTGAAAAGTACCACCGAGATTATCGAGAACATTCTTGTAACCAGATTTGTAGATGTTAGCGATGAAGGCCTCTCCTGATTTTAATAAGATCTCTGTCTCTGGTATCCCTGAAAAAAAATATTTTTTAAATAAAATAAACAATTTTAGAATTCTTAACATGAGTCATGGGGAGGTTGAGTAATTATTGTATTTTGCTTAACTCTGAATATGCAACGATGGCGTGTGCTATTACCCAAAATATTCGAGGCAGCAGACACAGTTTCCATCAAAACTTCATCGTCGTAGATTTGTTGGTCATTGCAGCCTGGCTCTTCGTCTTCCGATAAATTTTGGCTGTTTAAAAAATGATGCAAAATGATTACCAACGCAGAATACAGTAGACTGATCTATTGGGTCGCGTGGATTTTGTCGTTACCAGATCGTTTGCCACTTCTCGTCGCCATGGTAATTCTTGACGTATGTCCTCAGGCAGCTGATGAAGAAGCCGTACTGCAAACCACGAGCAAATCAAAACAATTAGATAGATTGAAGTGTAAAGGGGCCCTGACAAAGCATTGCATCGAAGCAATTGGTTGGGCTGTCCTTGCAAAATTGAAGAACAGGTTGTTTCGAGTCGGTCGCGATATTTAACCAATTATAGCGATACTCAAATACGCCTCTGAAACGCAAGCCATGGTAACACGCACGAAGATGATAGGGAAATAACATTGGCCAATTAAAGTTGTACTGCATGAGTCCACTCTAGAAGTTGTTGGCCTTCGATCCTCTTATTACTCCACAGCAGTGTTCTGACCCATGTCTCTGAGATATCGCTTCCCGTTTGCGTGGTGCACTGTTGCCCTGGAAATCGCAATGCTGTCAATGGAAATGAGGCTCAGCCTACTGTTATTTTCAGATTGAAATCTTGTCTTATGCAAGTTGGTTTCCCTTCAAACGACGCGCCGGCGGAGTCAACACACCGGCAACTACTGTTGTCTCGACGATTGAGAGGTGAACTTGCATTACATTAGATAACAAGACAGTATTGGCAAGTTTGAGTCAATATTTACCACGTATATGCAGCAAAAAAGAAAGTTCTTCTCTTCACGACGAACGCAGCATAGCCTCCGACAGATCAAGCTTAAATTGCGACAAAAGGTAGTGATTTAATCTAAGTCCGCGAGGCAAGATTAAAGAGATCGGTGACTGAGCAGTTTCGATCAATTTTCAAAACTTCCCAATGTTTGGTAATTCAGTCAAATACGATATCTCATTGAGCAAAAGAGCGAGCGTTTTATATTGAAGTTAATCCTTTACTAGAAAACTGAGTCTGTTTCCAGCTTTCTTTTCCTCGCAACATGGTATCTTTCAAATAATCTTCTCTGGTTATGTTTCGCTGCGGGTAGTATTATTGTAGACTGTTCGCCGCGCAACCAACCAACGAATGACCTCTCGATTCGTAAAGATGGATCGCTGTGGGAAAACCTTAATCCCAAATTACCAATTTATCCCTTTTGGTTGGTGAATTCTCGGAATAGAATCCACGCAGCAAGTAACGGGAAGGACATCAAACTGTAAGCTACAAAGACAAGCAATATAAAACGTCGATTTCTCACCATTTCTGTTTCGAATCACGTCAGCGCGGCATTTTCCGTCATTTTCAACGGCATTGCCAAATACCCGTTACTTCTTCATTCGCTGTTATACATTGTTGGTGCTGCGAGAGGCAAATAATTATAGTGTTATGGGCTATGAGGGAGGTCAGAAAATGACCTGCGAGAATTACACGCCGAAACGAGACAGACAAATCTACATTGCTCGTGAGCCCAATGCGCCACAGTGTATCATAATTGACACTTTCTGCGATGTACATCAGCGTTCCCTCCCATGCCTCTCCTCCAATATATCGAAATTATATTCCTCAGATTCATTTAACAATTCCTTCAAAACAGCGAAACAAGCCAAGTCTCAGTGGCTGCTTTTCGTTGGCTGCTCTATCTCATAATTATAGATATTGTATATATTTTATTTTTGAGCGTCATCCAAGGTACTTTGCTGGCCAGCTTGAATCTTGAACCCAAGCAATGATGTCATGTCCGTAGGTAAAAAGAGATTGCATTGCTACGTTATATAACATATATCCCTTTGTTTTTGTTATGGACAGGAGCAGTTCTTCTTGGCTCTTCGTTGGACATCACTTTTGATGCAGTTTACACCTTTAACTTTCTCTTCATGTAATTTATTAAAATTCGTATCGTCTGCATTCCACAGCAGTTGTCTTAAAAGATACATTTTTATGAATTTCGGAAATTCTTTCTATAACGGGATTCTGTCTACATTATCGGATTATTTCAATAAAAAATCTTAATAACTAAACACAATTGATTTCAATGGACAACTGGTCGTTATACACAGGTTGATATAAACCGAGAATGGTTTGGATTAATGATGACTATCGGCTTGTGGCCGTTATCGCAGGTTGTTCATAAGATGTGTGCATGAATGAGACTGAAAGTGAATATAGGATGTAAAAGATCCTGCAGTATATTACTAAAATGAACATCATTTACATCGTCTGTGCCAAGGTAGCCAGGTCTGTGCATAAAATTGTTGCATCGGTCTTTGTTTAATTAAAGTTGCTGCACATTTGGTTATAAAACATCACTTTATGAATCTATCTAATAGCGAGTAGCGTCCTCTTTGACAGCTGCGAGTGTAAACGGGCACATCGCAGGCGTTGATTGCAAGACCCTTGGATGAGGGTTGATAGTCTTGATTGTGGGTCTGTACGATGGAATCGGTTGTTTCTTCGTCCCTGGCAGCATCGGTCGATGGCAGAAGCGGATTGTCCCCTTGAAACTGCTGTCTTGTTGTCGTTTCCTAGCCTCCTCCAAGCGGCTCGAATCGGGTGCGTCAGGTGACCGCTCCAACAGGTAGCTTGGCAGAGAGGCGCAATTTGTGTTCGTCGTAAACAACCAATCCTTCTGAATGAGATAGCTGCAACAGCAACACAAAAAGGACGGCTGGTTTCAAACGAATTATCAAACTAAAATATTAAAAGTCTCCATCAATTTGACGATAACGATTCTGGAGTTTCAATATTTATTCGGAGAAGTTTCTTGTCTACACATGCAGCTTATTCAAATACTATATTTAAGCATCTTGTTGGTTTCACTTTAAGTCATAGAGCAAATTATTCGTCGCCGATGACTCACCGTCGTGTGTCTGCGCTGACGTTGATCTTTCCTGGTAGACTTGTGGATTCCATTTTGTTGGCGATATTGACAGTGGAACCGAACAGACAATACCGTGGCATTTTCATGCCGACTACACCAGCCATCACTGGTCCACTGTGGATGCCGATTCGAATCTTGAGGAAAAGAGAACAGATTTAAACCTGTCTATAGCGACCACTAGTCAAAATTATTAGGCAGTGAAGTGCATTTTTGACCATTGCATAGGCATCTTTTCTAACGAGAAATAAAAACTATGAGATGGATTCAGCACCTTTTGTAAGCAGAGCCTTCGATAAGAAAGATACAAAATAATTTTAATTTTTAAAGTATATCGCAAAAAGTTTTATCAAATAAATATGAAATTTACTTTCACGTCAATCCTGCCAAATAAACTTACATTTAAATTATAGTCAAGTTAAAGTAACATCGCATGCATTAGTTGTGAAATAAAAGCATTGAAAACTGAAAGTAAAAACAGTTTTGATAGTGGCCATCATTGTACCGTGATTGGTTTGAGATCGACAGGAGAGTGAACATCCCTCACGATAGCTATCATATCGACGGCCATCTTGGCAACTCGCTCCGCGTGATCGTCGCATCTGATTGGTAGACCACCTACCACCATGTAAGCATCACCAATCGTCTCAACCTGCAACATAAAGATATCTAAGATCATCACTTAGATCATCAAACAGTCATTTTGTACCAGAGCCACCTCTATAGGGCAGCCACCTGTGTATAAAGACCACTTTTCATAACCCCAAAATGACACCTTCTATAGAATTTAACCTGGACAGAAGGGCCATCTGTTTATAAAGGTCATTTTACAGGCTTCACCGTATTTGGGGCGGGAGATAATCATGAGTAATTTCATAAGAAATTTTGAAATATTTTTTACAGAGGATATAACTATATTTAATTTAACATTCTACTTCATGCAAGGATTGTGAATTTTAAAATATTCATAGGAATTCGGTTGAATGTAAAGTAATATTTAATATACTTCATGTAATCATGATGAACACGGTATCAAATCAATAGCAAATTCATCAAGTAATAGATGTCATCCATTGCTTGAAAGGTAAGAAATATTTGCTTCATTTGATAATCATGATCCACATACAATGTCTAAATAGATTTGCCTGCGCTGCAGTTGATTCGTACCTTGTAGACGTCGTGGGCTCCGCTCATCACGTCGAAATACGTGTATAATTTGTTTAACAAGTGTACTATATCCATCGGCACGATTTTTTCGTCGGAGCACAGTGCCGTGAAGCCGACAATATCCGAGAAGAGAACGGAAACAAGTCGGTGTTTCTCGGCAGGCACTGGTTTATTCAAACGAAGCCGCGAAGCAACTTTCTTCGGTAGAATCTCGTGAAGTAAATTATCAGTTCGCATTTTATCGTCCATTAGTTTCGACTGCATCATCCTGAGGTTGTTTGTTGTCTCTTCGAGTTTCTCGACGACTTCCCTCCTCGGGCGATGGACATGCGCAGTAAGAAGCAGTTCACGTGTCGCATCGTGTAGAGGAATGTCAGACAAGGACAGTTTCTGTCTGCTGAGATCGTCCAGATTTGCCATTCGAGGCGAACACAAGAATAACAGACAATTCCTTTTCTGAATGTAGATCATTTGTCCTTTGAGCTTTAATCCGTGTGCTTGAGTAGATTGTCCTACATTAGGGTGACGCGCTTCAGTCTCGTCAGATCTGGTTTGGACAATGAAAACGGTGTTGATGTGCGCCAACAGCATTTGAAAGGATAGCTTCATTTTAGGACGACTAAGATGAAAGATATCTGTGAAGCGTAGTCTCCCGCTGGAGCTCGACTCAGTTGATCGTGGTAGTTTGCCCGTTCGCCGAAGGAAAGCACTAACAGCAACGCCTGTTTGAATTACATTCAGCTGCCTGTCCAAGAGCATATGAAATGGAAAGGAATGACAAAACGATCGGGTTGAAACCAATAGACGGCGTTGCGGCTGCTTCTCATGCTGACCTTGCGCATGCTCAGACGCCCCTTTTGCGCCAATGACATTCGAATAGAGGACTGGATCTAGCCCGGTAGTAGTGGGGACTGGGTCCGATACCTTTCGCAATTCGTTTATAACAAAAACAGTGTAGTAACTTTCATTCTCTCTCCCATCAGCGTTTTCGTGTTCCTGAATTTCTTTCGAATCTGATGAAGTTCCATATTTGGTCATGTTATTGTTGTCAGTAGCGTCTTTCAATTCGGCGTCATCTTTCAGCTCTTCCACAGACAGTGATGTGTTTAGCAGTTGTTCCGCCACGGCTTTCACTATCCCAATGACAATTCGTCCCATGCCTTTTCTCTTGGAATAGTAATGTAGCAACAGAGCACCGTCTTTCCGTTCGGTTGTTCGAAACGAGGGTGCTCTCATTCCCGGGTAAATGGATCCGAGGTGATCATGCAGCGCATCGAGGTTGGCCAAAAACTCGCTGAGGGTTCGTCCGAGAACCTTCAAAATGCGATCGTAGCCCGACTGACGGCAGTAGAAAAAGAAATGCTCACCAAACTTCTCAAGCACCACGTCGAGACTCAATTCTGGAATTAAAGTGAATGAAACTGGATGAGCTCAGCTCTTTCATTGTAGATACGGAACGTGTAAACAATAGCAGCGCAGACAGATCACATCTTTAGCGCAGTAGAAGATTACGTTAACAATAATCATTAACAGTAATCAATCCCTTGTTTAATTAAATTACTTTCCCAGTAGACAGGGATATACATTTAGCTCTAAAAAATCCCACTGTTCGTTCGTCGGGAGATTGGCAAACACCGCGTGGATGGCGTGTAGCTACGATCTTTACCACGCTCAATTGCAGATCGTCAGAAAAGCAGGAAGTCCCTTGTCTGTCATCGATGTTTACAACATGCTTATCACCGAGTAGTTTATCAGAGATCAGAATCCAAACATTTTTAAAATACCAGGCTTGTGAAACGAGTGACTTCTGCTCTCTTTAATATTGATAATCAAATTATAATACGATAACAAACACTTGTCACTGTAATCAATCCTTTCGTGTGTCACGTTTACGTAGACGAAATATAATTATGTTAATTTATTAGTCTTCAGTAGACGACATTACGATAATTATGTTAATTTATAAGTCTTAAATATTCAGTAGACGACATTACGATAATTATGTTAATTTATAAGTCTTAAATATTCAGTAGACGACATTACGATAACTCTCTCTAGATCGTAAAAATTGTTGTAAATTTCCCTTTATATAACTGAATTATACTGTTCTGATCCTTTCTCGCACGATGAGGGCTCACCTAATACTTGGCAAGCGGCGTCTACCAATCGGAGTGTTTCCTTGTCGGTGTAAACGCGATGAATGAGGAAAGAACCTCCCTCCAGTTCAAAATCAGCCACCGACCTAGAAAAATAAAGAATTCAGAGGACATTTCATATTTGCAGCGAGAAAAAATTGCAGAAGAACCATTGCAGCGCGTTCAGTTTTTTCAATCGAAAGAGCATAAGTACAAGTAATTGTTACTTACAATATTTTGTTCCACGTTCCTTCTCCATGGTAACGACGAACAAGGTCTTGCAATGCACAATGAATGAAGCCATACTGCAACAAAAAATGTAATAATCAAGAGTTTCCATGGTTACGCCGCCAAGAACCACACGGAGTTTCTCACGAGCTGAGCATTTGTGGTTTTTAATGCCGCTCGCATCAGCGACTGCGGCCAAGATGCCAGCAGTTTCGTCACCGTAGCGAAAATCGAGTACCATGTCGTTGATCCAGAAGGCGTCACGATAAAATAGTCTGATGTTTACAAAACGCCAAAGCCCAGAGGCGATGTAAGCCATGCTAAACTTACCATCGTGAGAAAGGAGGGACTGCCGCCAGCGAAGTTGATCAAGGATGCGAAAGCTCCCTACAGCATCCAATGAGCTCAGACATGTTAGGTGTATTAACAGCCACGCGCGAATGGCATCGCGTCTTCTTCCGCACTCCACTTTCGGATGTCAACGACGACGATCATGCAATTCACTCGTTACCAATAACAACGGAATAGGGCATGGAAAATGCGAGTGAAGAGGTTCTGGAAGAATGCTGAAGACTGGGGCGAGAGGGGCAAATCAGTTGTTCTCGTCGTTATTAAAACGGACACATAATTACCCTCTGATCAGCCCACTGATTAACGTCCAATGCAGCTGCTGTTCAGTGCACACGAAAGGAATTAAAGAGTGCGGCTTGTGATTTCGTCGTATTCGGAATTGGGGCAACTCGGATCTTTCTTCCTTGATTCAATCATTCAAATCTCAAACTGTCGGGCGAAAGGGATTTCGTAGCAAAACAACAGTCTTTCTTCTACAAAGTAAACTACATCATCGGTTAAGGGAAAAATAAAAACGATACTGATATGAATTAGTTGTTTCAATTCCTTAAAATATGAGACAGACATGAAAGCTTCCCGACGTATATAGACTCTTAATGGGTCTTAGAAAACCAACACAATTGCATCGCATTCGTCTGGTTTGCGGGCAGGTCATCCATGAAGGATCAACCTAATCAATGATAATCGATGAACCGGACCATCATAAATGCGATAGGTTAAAAATAGCAGCGAGAAAGATAGTTTCATCTGGCCCACGCCATAACACAAGCAAGGACGCCTTTGCTGTTGCCATCATTCGCTTGCTACAATGTTATGTCTATAACAAACATTTGAGTATCATGTTGACATTACCAAGCGCTGTCCTTGTGACTTGTGCAATCAAAACCACACAGAACAAACCAAATGTTGTCAAGACTACCAACGTTAGCTGCTCCTCAATCACAGACAGGTCTTTCAAGTCAACACCAAAGACTGCACAACGCGAAAACAATTGTTGTCAAATTCCTATTCTCGCTTCAAAAGTTCTACAAAACCACATGGTTATGATTATTTACATAATAAAGAATTCACATGCTGCAAGGCAGTAGTTAGCCACGGACGTCCTACTTGTTTGCCTTAGCTTTCTCTTCTCAATGTATACAAAGAGCTGTAGAACCACACTACGTTACACTCAAACGTTTCTACAAGACTCAAAGTAGGGAGCGAGGAAGAAACTCGGCATGCTATATCGTTGTTACGTGCCTATAAGGTTCCATCAAAAATTTGAAAGCATTGTATATACAGCTAAGTTTTCAAAAAGTGATAAACGGGCTACAAAATTGTCCAGAAAAATGTGTTTAGCATCCTAATACTTCAACAACAAAACTGACCACTCCATGACTTGAGTTCAAAAAGGACGCCATACGGTCGCTCGTAGGGATTGGATTTGCAGATGCCCATTTTTGGACATGATATTGCCACGTGACCATTAACGTAGACGTCATCGTAAAGGTCGCCAAGGAGTTCCGCGTGAACGTCGGGTAAGACGCGGCGATTGTTACGAATGAATTCGCGTTTTGACATTTTGTTCTTGACATGAGGGCTGTAAAGATCGACGCTTAGGAGTAACAGCGAATAAGAAAGAACACCAGTCGCCTCTGAAAAGAAATTCAAAGAAACAAAATTATACACGAGAAAAGAACAATTTGCATTTAATAAATTATCAATAATCATGACTCTGCTCCTAATTATAAATTATCGCTACTTTAATTATCATCTAATAATTAATAATTAATTATATGCAAAAATAAGATATGATAAACTGTACTAGTAATAATTATAATAATTACAGTCAAATCTGTATTAGCGGTCACCTCAGTAGAGCAACCACCCAAAGGCAATTCTTCATAACCTCAAAATGCCAATTTCTATAGTATCAACCTGGACAGAAATGCCAATTGCCTATAAAGGTCATTTTCCTCAGTTCCGAAAGGTGACCACTGACCATTATAGACAGTTTTCATTGTATCTGTAGTTAATGTAAATGCTAGCTAGTCCACTGACCTATTGAAAGCCCCCCGTTGTTGCTGCATTGGTGATATCTTGATGAAAAAAGACCGAGTAAACGATCCATGTAGCCTTTATCTTCAGTCGGATGGATCTTCCTGAAGAAGCTCCTTTAAATGAAACGAGACTAAATCATCAATTAAAAGACAAAATAACTCTATTTGTCGTAATGACCCATCTATTAAACAATCATCTGCGTTAAGCATTTACTACATCATGGGTACAAATTGCCAAATCATTTAGCTATATGACATTGTCGTTAAATTAATCCCGCCTTTATCCTGGCCCTACACCACCCCCACAGTGGAAGCCAGTTAATATCTCGTTACTGGAGCTGTTAAAATGTGGGGTATTAATTGAGGCGGGATGTTAAGTGAGGTGAATTGGAAAGCACGTATAGCAAATGGAATCATATCAATGTGGGTAACAAGCAGCATAGGGACACTATCCAATGAGATAACAACTGGCTTTATTTGCAATAGGACCGGTCAATGCAAAGACTACTAGCTTAGTGCCTAGCAACACTGCTAAGTCTGCTATGGTATGGTCATGGAAAGCTGAACAACACACTGAGTTGCCATTGGACAGTCTGCAGTGACTGACCGTCTGTACTTCGTCATGGTAACACCTCCATCTGTTCTATATTCTACGTCGTGTCTCACAACATAGAGCTCTGGCACCTAAGACCATATGTACTCCTAATTGGTACCTCTCTCTGTTTTGGGACCAGAAATGTATCTGTGAAATATATCTATATGATGGGGTGCAAAAGCCTCCATCCTCATCACTACTCTTCTACAAGTCCCCTGCCTCATTAGATGGGAATGAGAGCGGTCATAAGGATAGTTATTAAGCTGTATGAACCATGAAGAGAGCATCTGTGCTATGAGTGACCCTGTCTGCAACTACCAGTGTTTAGTGACCACCACCTGTGTTGGAGGATCACTCTTGTTATTTCCTTGGGTGACCTTTTAATAATCTACAGGTGGTCTACGGAGCTTTTATTTAGATGCCATTGCAATGTTACCATTTTGAAATGTTTACCTCAATGCTTCTGACAGACGCTGATTTGTGTAATCCTGCAGTTCAACCAGCTTCACGAGAATGTCGTCCCTGGATAAATTGAGAACAATAAAATCCAATAGATGTTGTACTTTGCAGTCAAAGGAGATATTTATGCCCCAATGAATGTAATACTGATTCTCGTTGATATTACTTTCTCTTTGTAATTACTTTATCAGATACAATGGAAAGTGGTCAATCTGTATCTAACAAAGAAATGAACAAAACATTTCAAAGTATTTGTAAAACTGTACAGCGTAGACCTGCCGTAGCTCATTTAATTGTAGGATAGATCATACGACAGTCTATCAATTGACCACGTAGCCGTGTGCATACTGAACAATTTACCTTTCCTCTAAGAGCTTTTGATAATTAGGCAGCAGCTGCTCGTGTGTGCAGTCCAGAAATTTAGCAATTTCATAAAGTTCTTCTCCAAGGATGCCATTCTGTTTAAGATACAAGATTCCCTGAAAACAAAACATACCAAAAAGTCAACCAGTTGTGTCAAGCATATTATTTTTCATGTAGATGACAAGAGTCTGATGATATGCTTGTGAAATTTAGCCTACATCTGTCCACCCCTGCACTTGAAGTAAATATAGCCAACCCTGCATCTAAACATGACATTGCATGTTATCAGTGGTGGAAGTAGCGAACTACAAGTAGTTGGCTACTTGTAGCGAACTACTTTTCTGTGTAGCGAAGTAGTTTTTGACTACAGTTTTCAAAAAGTAGTTGCAGCTGTGTAGCGAACTACTATTTAACTAAAGAAGTGTAGTTTTTAGCGAACTACTTTTTGATTTAGGATAATCACTTTAGCTACTTTTTCCACATACATTTACATCTGGATTTTAAAAATTCCTAGATGGTAGCACAGTGTTTCCTGAAAACGGCTTGATAATTGACATGAGACTGCTCACTAGAACTATAGAATTGGCTTAAAAGTAGCATGATAATGCCAGTGATAGAAGTCTTGTTTGCATAACAGGTTGTATATTTTGTGAATAATGATGAAAAGCCAAAATTCTTGTTTCTGATTGACTTTTTAAGAGAACGAAAATAGTCAGTAGCGAAGTAGTTAGCTACTTTTTGGGAGAAGTAGCGAATAGTTGTAGCTAACTACTTTATTTCTCCTGTAGTTGTAGTTGTAGCGAACTACATTTTTAGAGAGTAATTGTAATTGTAGCGGACTACAAAATGAAAGTAGTCAATCCACCACTGCATGTTATGAATAACCAAGAGTTTCTGCATTGCTCCATGGGGCAGAAATCTGGACATTCTATGCATTGCTCCATGGCCATATTGGAGCTTATGTAAATGCACTGCCCTAGCACTATCCTTGGAGTAGACCTGCTGGATCGCCTTAGAAACTCCAGCATCAGTCAAGCCAGCTGTAACCAGCCTACTGTCAACTCTGCTATCAGAAGAGCCATGTTTGGATGGTTTTGTCACACTTCCAAGATTGAAGACCTTCTGGAACCAACGTCATGCCAACTGGTGAAGCCCTCCCAACGTCTTCAAGCTGATGTGGAGAAATCACTTGTTGGATGACCTAAACCGCGATGGCCTAACGACCGAACCCAGGGAAAACCAGTGTTTGTCGCTGGATATAAGGCACAAAACAGAACAGAATCCAGTGGCAGACCTTTACCGGTATTTGGTACCTACACCATTATGCCTCTTACAACCGGCCCAGGTTAACAGGAATAAGACAGGAAAAGACAAGGGTCTATCGTCATAATAAGTAATAGGGTAGTCCGGCCATTATCCTTCATTATGCTTCATAATACATTTTTATTTTGGTCATTCCGATAACAGCTTGATTCCAGCATACCTAATTGGTTTTCCTAGCCCCTACTATATCAGATTCGATTCACTGTATTAAGAACTTAGAATTAAAACAGAAACATGTTTTTACCTGGTTAGGATTGATGCGAAGTAGAAGCATTGCTTCGTCAAGGAGAAGGTACAACTCACGATAAGACCGTTGCTTCTGTAAAAATAATATAGCAACATACAACTGTTTACACATCTGTGAGCTCAGTAGACCACTAACAATTCTGATAGGTACAGGCAAACCTGTACTAGCGGCCACCTGTGTACAAAGGCTCTCCTTGATGCAGAAAATTCAACATCGTGATGCACCTCCTCTGATCAGAGACCTTTTCCAACCTCCATTCTCTTCAAAAACACGATCTTCCACTAACAATAACTGCTACATCAAATCTAGCCATCGTCACTCCTTTCAGGCTGCTGGGGCCCGTCTATGGAACGGTTTGCCATCGCAAATGAAGTCGATTGCTAGTGGGGCCAGATTCAACTCAATTATCAAAGAACATTTTAGGTAAGAAAAGCTACAAAAATATTTTATTATGATGTATTAGTCTGTGAACTCAGCTCCATGAAAAACAGAACTTGTATCTGATTGGATAATCTGAATAAATGATGATGATGATGATGATGATGAAGGCCACTCTTCATAACCCCAAAATGATACTTTCTATAGATAGAAATCATCCTTGACAGAAAGGCCACCTATCTATAAAGGTCATTTTCGTCAAGTCTCAGAGGTGACCGTTATAGACAGGTTTCACTGTAACATCAAGTATCTAGCAGGCAAACGGCTAGTTGGATAGTTATCTATCGCATTGTCAAGGTAGCATTAGAACACGTTCCCATGCAGTTATCAAGCAGACATTTCATCATATCAGGTCACTGCAACCAAAAGACTACGCTACTATCATACCGAGATTGGGGGAGGAGGTCGTTCTCATACAACCCTCCACATCGCAACAAAGGCTATCTATGGGCTATAGGCCTACAAGAAAACTTGTCATCATTGATTCTTTCATTGTCAACATACTATGGTGGTCACCATTAAGGAGCTTTAGTGGGATAGCCCGTTTCGGGGAAGGTCAGTTCCTTCTTTAGATAAAAAATGGTGCCCTGGTCGCTGGTTATTTGGTGACCATACTGTGGTGGTCTCATCAAGCATTCACGTCAGCACTCAGACCACCAATCAGTGTCCTCCGTCAGTCGCTATAAATGTCTGGTATTTCGTAACGTTATAACTCTCTTGCAATCTGTACTCTCGAGCCTTCGGACGGGCTGGCTGCCCTCCGCCGTATCTGCCACAATTATATACTCAACTACATCCACAACTACTTGCCTATTCATCCGATCAACACTCAACATGCTTATCCTACATTGGTGACGTGAGGATGTCGATTGAGAACAATACTGAGACCAATACTTTGGTTCCATCCAATAAAGTTTTTTAAATTGCAGGCAATAGATAAAACATCTAGGGAAAGATTTGGAACTACAGATAGGCCTACTTAGTAGGATTACAATCTCCTTGGGTCAATTTAGCAAAAAGGATACAAGCACTATGAAATTCAACTAAAATAAGCCGGCTAATTAGACGATCAGAGGCGGACCCAACAAAACGCGATAGGGAGAGGGGCATGAGGTAATGTCTGAAAGGTGTTGCCCATCCAGTCAATCACACAAAAACAATTTCCTGTGGTCCTATCAAGACAAATAGACTGTATATTAAATTACCCAAAGTAGTCCATCCAAAACGAAACTTTATCCTTGGGCTTGAGGGAATAGGTGATGTTGCGCCAATTTCATTCAATCGAGTGTTGTCATGGAGACATGTCATTCGTTGACCGTGATTTTCCTAGATTTATTTTTGTATATCACGTTTTAGAGTTTTGTATACGTCAAAGCTGTCAAATTTTGTATTCGTCATAAGTAAATGTTCCACGCCTTCGTTTGTTGTGGAAATCATTGAACTGAAGAGGAAGAATTTTGTAGTTTGTAACACCTTAGGAATTTCCATTGATAGCCGCGTTTAAATTAGTTGTATCCAGTAGTTTTAGTTAGTCGGGAAGAGCTATCCAAGCAAGAGGAGCCAAGCCGAACTCACTATTAGAAAGCTGTGCCGGAGAGCGAACCGAAGGTAATTGATTTGAACATGTAATCGCTGATATCCGAATTTTCGTTACTCGTTTTAGCTTGTATTCATGTATACTTTAATTATTTTGTTTAAAGGAAAACCACACTCACACACTCTCTGATACGGACGAGTTACAGAAATATATTGTGTGTTTTCTGACTCGTGCTGGTCTGTGCGTATTTTCGCGGTGAACTCGGAGCTGAAAGAGCACAGCAGTAGACGTCAGCGTTATCGACTTATCGTCTACAGGTGATGTCCCACTTCTTAGCACTTCTACTATCGTTGGTTATAAATCTCCGTCCTTGTCAAGAATTCATTAAGTAAAAACCTTTATCTGCTTTAATTTTAGTTGGAAAAATGTATTAAATGTTCCTATATAATCTCATCTGGCATCACGATGCATGATGATCATGAGATAGCAACTACAGACCAATGGGCATACCTTGCAGATTTGACTGTCAATTGTCAATCCATTGCCTCGAGAGCGCAGCGTCCTTGACGGCAAGTACTGCCATTGAGCAAGGCAAAGCCTGAATATGCAAGACATTGAAGTAAAGACCACAGTCCAACATCACATTATTAAAAGTCAAAGCGTGGACCGATTTGAACACAACAGCGATCTGTGTATTAGTTTATTTTTCAATTTCCAACTTTCATAAGACTGCGGGGTAGGCCTACTGCCTAGCATATATTGGAAGGTCTAAATTCCGCTAGGGCTCGTTTGATGTAGAAGGTAGGAAGATTCTAGCAATAGTATGAGACAACAGATCATTCGTCCTTACCTCTTCCAAAGAATTTCATTCTCAGCAAATTCTTGCCAGACGCAACCAGCTAAGCACAGGTCCGTCGCATTGAGATTGGCAAGAATCGATACCGCAACTTCAGGAGGCAAAGCTCTAAGATCGATAAAAGTATCTAGTCGAGGCTTTTTACTCGACTTGATACTGACAGCCTGCCCCATCACATCTGTTTCATATTATGGGGATTTGAGATTTTCACTGTTTCGTCTCCACAGCAACCCACGCAACCTTGAATCTGGCAGGACATGCGCAATCTCGTCTCTTTCCAGTAAACAAGACCAAGTTACATTCTCAGTCACCAGTTATCTGAAAACATCTTCATAGCACCAACCGAGGGGAACGAAGCTGTCAATGCAAGCACACTGTGTTGTTGTGGAAAAACAAAGCCATGTTGGGTTGGCTGCGTTTGATGTTGTTGATGAAATCCACACATGCCAAAATGACGAAGACAGACGCCTGGGAACGAGTAGCAGCCGGATCTCAACCGGATAAAGAACAATCCCAATCTAAAATGGATTAAAATTTAATATCTACTGTATGCCATGGAAATCTTAAAAGCATTTATTAATTAGCATTTACTTTATTTATTATATATTTTACGCTACATTGTATGGCACTTACATGAATAGTGGATTACTGTATATACATTACCTCATCTGTATCTAAAAATCCGTATACTGTACAATACGGCAGAATATGCCGATAAGCATCCATGTACGAAATAACAACTGAGTTTTATAAATTTCTAAATCGGATTTATAAATACGGAATACTTCAATATCCTAGGCTTTTCATAGGTTTATCTGGCTTGTTGTTCCTTGTGATTGCTTCTTTATATCCAAACTGTCGAATTATGCGACGTCTCGTTCCAGTTCTTTTGGTTGTGTTTGTTTGGCGAACAGCGCGCCGGTTTCAAAATAAAATCCGTGTTCTTGGCGACGCTTGCTTCAGGCAACCGAGCAGCTAAAAGTAGATGTTTGCAAGGTTTTTGATGAAATGACGTGAGTGAATTGACGAATACAATGGCGGAGAGGAAATTTACTAATGTTAGGAAGAGACTGGATCAGCTTGGCTATAGGCAACCGCTTGGCATTGAGTCTGTTCCTCTGGTCGAGAAACTATTCAGTGACCTTATTCACACAACAGAAAGTTTAAAGAATGCCAAACTTGAATTGAAAGGTTATACGAAAGGGAAAGTCCTTGCAGAAGATAATGTGGAGCCTTACAGGAACGATAATGCTAAACTAGTGCGTGAAAATAACGAGCTACATTTGCAGCTGATTAAAACGAAGGAAGAAGGCGACGCACGAGTTCGAGAATTCAAAACGAAATGCTCGCGCCTTGAAAGTGAAAATGCCGACCTAAAATTCCTCAACAGTCAATACATTCACCGTGTCAAATCCCTTGAGAAAGAGTCCTCATCTAAATCGGATAAGATACAGCTTTTACAAGAGGAGAACATGAATGCTGTTATCGAAACCCCCGGCGGTCGAAAGAAGAAGATTCCACATCGCCGTCAGAGAATGGACATTGAGAGTGTAGTTGAACCGTCAAAGCGAACTGCAAACGATACCAACACGATCCACGGGAGTGACCCTTATTTCACTGATCTGATGGAAGTAGCTGACAAGCGGATTTCAGACTTGCAAGAGATCGTTGATCGCCTTCAATACGATGCAGAAGCAGCTGAGCGGAGAAATAAAAGCCTCAAGAAACAGGTACTTTTATCCGCAACGTCAAACTCGCTTTCGTAGGCCTTACTTCTGTATTTCACAATCCCTTTCTTGATTTATTACTCGTCTAATGCAATGTGTAGTGAAGTTCCCCCCTCTTCAATTTGATGTTGTTAAACGTTGTTTGTTTTCGATGGTAGCGGCTCAAAGATGTGTCTATTTTGAGCTGAGTTGAAAAGGTCTTGTAACCCTAGCGTGCTTTTGGTCTGAGCAAGAGTGCATAGTGAATTAGTTTCCTAATTGGAGAATAGATTGTCGTAATTGCTCAAGGCATCTCAGCCTTGTTTAGCCACGACAGCCAATTAATGTGGTTAGACGCAGCATGGTGTCCTTCTTAGCACTTCAATGCAAACAATACCGAACAATAAATAATTGATCGCCATTTACTAATAACGTAACGAGCAAGAGCCAAGATTCTGGTGGTACACACATCGTTAATTATTTACACACTAATTGTTTCCCTCAAACCCCGTGTTGACAAACGGTGCCCAAAGACTAAAAACTATCCAGCAAAAGGGATTAGTGCCTCATCAGCCAACAAGCTACACAAACTTCAGACCGAGTGAAGAAGTAAGTAACGACTCAAAGTCGTAATTTACTTTCAATAATTGTACATCACACAAGAACAACGCCCATTTATTAGAATATAATTTTATTTTAGCCAGTTAGCTTGCAAAGTACAACCTTGGACCTTTCCAGAAGCAGAGCTGTAAAATTACTGCCATTTGAGTAATCATCTAATCAATTACAATTACAATTACTCAACTCAGGTAGTAATTGGTCACCATTACAGTTATTGCCCACACAAAGTAATTGATTACCGTTACAATTTACTCAAATTTAAAAGTAATTATAATTACGAATTACAAATTACTTTCCATATATAAAATTTAAAAAAGTGGCGACTCAAAGCGAAATTCAAATCGTTGTTATGAGTTCCATCACAACTCATTACTACCAATCTACTGTAACTGGAAGACTCCGAAGAACAAACTGCTACAGTATATCATTTCAAAATTGCAGCTTATACTTCACAGCTGCTAACTTCCTACTCGTTTATTTAAAGAAAGCAGATACCCTTCAAGATGTTGAAATTCCAGAGGATAAATCCATCGACATAATATAGATTCAATACTGCTCTCACTGACAAAAGACTGCTGAGCTCCAGAGATAAACCTTTCAGGGTATATCAATATTAAAAATGCTGCACTTCTGAATATCCAAGGGTTGGTAGAGCATAAACAGCCAACCTGTTCCTGACTCTATTTCTCTTTATCTTGAAGAGCATTTATAAGTACTATGGATGAACCTATGTGGTGAGCATGAGCTGGAGGGTGAATTGTTAATTGGATGAAAGATGTTGCCAAAAATGGCTGGGGGATTTTTAGCAGTGTGCCAAGTAGGCTTCAAAACAGAGAAAAGTAATCTGTAATCTAGATTTCATCCAGAAGTAATTCGTTACCAGAAAAAGTAATTATTACTCTTAAAATTACTTTGTTGATAAAGTAATTGATTACAGCTAGGAATTACCATAAAAGTAACTATTACCGGCAATCAATTACTTTAGTAATAATTACCTACTACTCTGCCAGAAAGTGACACTAATCTATAGAACTGTAAATATGTAAGTTGAGGTGGTGATAGCTAGTACTGTAGACAACTAACGAGTGGGTTAAGTTGAGATATGTAACTGTGGCAGATGCGACAGAGGGTAGCCAGCCAAATGGGCACTGATTGAGGGTATGGGTGCTGACGTAAATGCTTAATGAGACCGCCACATAATCAATCCTTCCTTTTAACTTTCTTTGAAGTGTAACAGATGTTTCTTCAGCTAACAAGTTCACATAAATCTAATCCATGCTATATATTGTCTTGTAAGATCGATTCACGAGATACGGAAATCGAACGCCTCAACAATTTGCTGGAAGGAGGACGTCCCGTAGATGCGATCTTGACAGACAACAAGCGGGAAAGTAGCGACCGTGTTATTGCACATCTGAATATACAGGTGAGATACATCCTTAAGGCATCTTAAAGCAGATCGTCTTTGTTGTTTGTAATTGGCATCAATAGACCCATAACGAATGTGAGTTTTAATTCAGATACTGTTTCACGTTTGTGGTAGCCTAATTATATCGTTCACTCTTCATGCACGAGTTATGCTCTTGATAGCATGTTAATAATTGAGTGACTTATTGATTAATTGATTAATTGATTGATTGATTGATTGATTGATTGATTGACTGATTACACTTCGATAAATTGATTGATTACACTTTGATTGGTTGATTGATTGATTGATTGATTGATTGTTTACACTTTGATTGATTGATCAATTGGTTGACTGACTGATTGGTTAATTGACTGTTATAGGGAATAGGTTTCTTGCTTGCTTGCTTATTTGATTTATGAATTTTTTTGATAACTGAATATATCAAAATCAAACTGCTTTCCTACTCAACTGCATCTCTTCTCTAAAATTGTTTTGGCTTTATTGCTTTTGCCATGATTACGATAAGCTACCCTCGATTCCATGTCCATATTGTTATGAAATTAGCTCATAAACAAATTGTCTCCCTTCTGTATGTTATATTGACCTGTGCATGTTGTGAACTGTCTGTCGTAATATTCACTGCCTTGCCTAGTCCTAGATAGGCCTACAACTCTTGCAACAAAGATAATATCAATCCTTCAGCCATCTCTCCTTGTCTATCCATATGTACACTTGGTTCTTATTATTCTAAATAGTTACTGAGCAATAAAATGTATTTCACATTCAGTGTAACTTTTGAATTTTCTGATGGGTTGTGCCATGGTGGTGTTGCGTACGTTGGCCGTTCGTGAACGCTTGATGATGCCATTTTTAATCCTGCATGTTTCATTTATTTGCCTCTGAAGGTTGATTATTTACAACAAGTGAACAGAGATCTAGAGAGAAAGGTCCGAGATTTAGCAACGTCACAACAGAGTGCCAAAGAAAAGGCGTTGGAGCTGCAGGAGAAGAATGACGAGTTGTGCGCTGAACTCCATGACCTTGGGAAAGCCACGCAAGCTACCAAAACAGAGACGTCAGGGCAAATCAGCCAATTGCGGAAGAACATTGAACAGATGGAGGTTAGTTGAGTTAGGAAGTCAGATCTCCAAATAGGTTCTTGGTTGCAATGAGTGGAACATTAGAGCTCCTGTGAGCCACTAGTATATGTCTGCTGCTTGAAATCACGTCATGTCTAACGCATGCAAAGCAAATAAATCATATTATCCATCTGTGTATATTTAATTATTTAATTTATTGCAAAACAGCTATCTGAATCCGCTTGATAGCTGAGCAAAATATGACAAGACGTTCACACGATCTTCAAATTTCAAAATTATGTTCTGCCTAAGCATACCAATCTGCATGCTGTTTCTTCCTCTTAGAATGAATTGGATTCAAAACAAACACTGGTCCTTGAAGTCCAAGAGGAATGTCACAAACTCAGAAAGGTTTGGGTTCAATCAAGCAGACTTTATTGTTGTTCAAATTTTTCAGATTGATCATAAATCTGCGAGAGTCTTTTCCGCTGAAATATTTATTAGAATTAATTAACCTCCTCCGACGAAAAAATAAGAAATGGAATTATAAATACAATGATTGTTTGCTTTTTTGAGGGCTCTTTTACTGGTTGTTGAAATGACGTTTGGTTCAGTGGTCCTTTGTAAGCCTGTATCCATGCATGCTACTCTACGTAGGCCTACTCATTGTTCTCCTTCAATCATATCTCATCTTCTACTCCTAAGCATGTTGTGTAATGCATATTGCTACAATTGAGTCACATTTACGTTTTCTATTATCGTTAGCCCTCTCTTCAGCTATGGTGCAAGGATAGTCAATAAAAGAAAACATGACCATTTTTTAAAAAGAACAATCTTCTATTGATATGTTCTTATTTGTTGCAGGAGCGTGACCTGATAGTCCACGAAAACGAAAATCTCAACGTGACAATAACTGATCTGAGAAATGATCTAAACAATTTCTCTGAACTCCTTGACAACTGTGAGAAAGAGAAGAGGAGACTACAAGAACTGAACTCAAAACTCACGTTTGCAGGTTAGTGATGGAAATTTATGCTGCAAATGCGACCTTGTAACTGTTCTTTTATATTAGCTTTGTCTTTGTAACGTCAATGGTCTGATGTGTCTGAGCAGGGTGATCTTAAGAGCCACGAGGGAGGACCTAATCCACTTCACTAAATGGAGCCTATTGTGGGTTATTATTTATTAAATAGCCTGAAATTTATGGTTATGTTAAAAATTTTGCCACTCTGCAACTCAGAATGTAATTTACTTTTACTCACAGCCAGAAGAATTTGGACAGATTATTTTGACAACCCCCTGGAGTAGATTGCATTTTACATAACATGAACACTCTGCAATTGTATTATCCAAACATGCTATTGAAAATGGCCTACCCAGACCGGGGGCCCAAAACACATGCTTTGAATACCGACTTGATCAAACAGCCCCACACCCTTGTGTCTCAACTGTTAATGACGTGTTCATCATTTCTTGATTTTCTAGAAAAAGAGCTGACCTTGAAGCTAGAGAAGTCGTCCAGAAGAGACCCAAAACCATCTCCTTCAAAAGTAAGCCGTGTGTTTTTCAAATTCAAAGCAAAGAGTAATTGTTTTCAATTGCCATATTATATTGTTGGGTCCTATTATCCTATACATGGATTTAGTCGGCCCGTCTCTCTTGCATATCACAGTATGATTTGACAACAACTTTGGCCAAACATAAAACGGATCCAATTTTGTTCACCGTTGCTTAATTCATTGTTCCTACAGTCTCCTGATCGAATTCGGACCTTGATGAAAAGTCTTGAAAGTGAAAGGGATCATTTCAAAGCAGAATGTCAAAGTTTACGATCACTTATCAAGAAAAAGATAATTGGTGGAGAATCCTCAAAGGCTTCGTCATCTACTCATGCCACTAAGGTTAGTCTTGGCTTAGGTTAGTCTTAGCTTGGGTTGGTCTTAGCTTAGGTTAGTCTTAGCTTGGGTTAGCCTTAGCTTAGGTTAGTCTTGGCTTAGGTTAGTCTTAGCTTGGG